>JAXRKP010000045.1:426713-469213 GCA_037039925.1 Doris montereyensis | reverse complement strand
GGGTATGTATTCCAGCTTTTTTAAGTCTTCAATTAACAACTTAACATTTTCACCAGCTCATACATGACATTTATAAGTATTTCAGAGTTGTAAATTTGGTGATTTTGCATACAAAAGTAACAATAAATCAACGCAAGAAAATGCCAGCTACTTATAATTATTAAAGAAAATAATAATCAGTCTGAACACCCTTTAGTATTTGCAGTCATCTCAAGACTTTTAATGAATAAATATAAATATAAATATGTATAAATTTGAATGTATAATACCTTTTGCTTTCCATAGTTGTCTCTTGGTGTAAAAAGAAATACAAGACATGTTAACATAATGCATACATAAGAAAACTATTGTCAAAACAAAGGATAGAAAAAGAATGAATTTTGGCCCATCTATGTTACTATTTTGCTTTGATTTTATAAGTAGAATTTTATTGAGATATTAAAGACCCTTCTTCACAGCCAAATAAGTAACTAAATATATGAAAAGTGGAAGGAAACGTTTTATCAATCATGAATAAACAAAATTAATAGAAGGAAATATCAACAATTATATTAATTATAACTGAAGGCTTTTCTTTTTGTATACATCACAAGGCACTGTATTTGAAATATTCCTGTAACAAGGAATTGACTAAAATAAAATAAAATTAAGTAGTTTTTGTGATTTACAAGATTGTATATCTATGTTAACAAGAGTGACAAAATGATTTTGCACAATTCTCAACGTTCACTGAAATCTCATTTGTATAAATCTTATAAACCGCATAGGAATGTTTCATTGTTTTAAGGTTATTTTCTTTCATTCATGCCTTAAAGATTATGGAAAAATATGGAATATAGAAGTTTGTCAGGTAATATTTCATATTTCATGCTCTTTTTTCTTTCCGGAAAAACAAAAGAGTATATTATGGCTTTAAATTTGAATTTGAATTAAACAAAACAAGTTTCCTAAACCAGTTTGTGCAAAGCCTGTTCATCAGTAGTGAGTTTTGTAACATTTACAGGATTTCACAGGTATATATTGTATACCAGTTAAACAATGTACATTAAGAATAAAGAATCCTGTTGTCTCAATTGGAATTTTATGAACAGGGAACAATTCAACTTTAATTTTAGCTGATCAGTAAGGACATGTATATTAAATAGTGTTGTCATAATAATCAAATGTTGGTGCCACTGAGGGACTGTAAAAAGTCAAACTCTTATCAGTTCTTAGGCCAAAGGATCCATTGTAGACACGCTCATAGGAGTCACCTTCTTCAGATGCACTTGAACTATGTTTACTTGATGCTTTCATTAGACGCTTGCGTCTGGAAAAAAAAAATTAAAATGTCAAGGGTCAATGAACTGTAATAATAACAATAATAATAATAATAATAATAAAGAATTCAATAGATAATTTTGGAAAATTGATGACATAGATCAACGTGATAAGGATTTTTAATATTAGTAGCTGCCTTATTTCAACACACACAGTCAGATTCGGGAAATATCACATTTAAGCTGTTACTGTTCTTAAAAAAAGAAAAAAAAAAAGAGGCCTCAGTCTGCTTGATGCTTTTCAACAGATTTGTATTTGTGAAACTGTCACTAAGAAATTTACTTCATGTTTTCATTAACAATTATGAGGATATGAATAATAAAGTGCATTTTGCAAATCTTATATGTATAAGTATGCTGTATCTAAAATGCTATGGCTTTCACCAAGTTTTTTATGTAATATGAAAAGAACATAATGCTATACATACCTAACAACAATAACAACAATGATGATAATGATGATTATAAGCAGGAGACCAGCAATGGATGTTGCAACAGCAACAACCGTGAGAGAGTTGAATTCTACAGAATCTGAGCTCGGTGGCCTTTCTGTGTTTGGGTCGGTGGATTGTTCACAATTTGCATCTGAGATAATATTAAAATATGTATCAATATGAGTCATTCCAAGCTTAAAACATTTCTCCCGCCCTTGAAACATTAGTCAGACAGTTTCATTAGACAACCCAATGTGAGTTCAGTGCTAACTAGCCCTGTCTCCAATTTAGCTTTTTTTATTTATGATATTACCTTGTCTAAGAGAGTTATAAATCTCCATTTTACATATATACCGGTATGTATCTTGATAAAGCCCTTTAATTTGAGGTATTGCAAATGCATTTTGAAAAGAAGTTGAACATTTGTAAGTTCATTGCTCACAACCAGAAAAATAGATATAGGACAAGATAGCATGCATACATTACACAAGTCTATAAGGTGCCTAGTACTAACACTCTGACAAGATATTTGTCTACCTATAGCTGGGTACTCATTTACACCTGAGTCAAGTGAGGAAAGTAGAGTAAATTAACTTTCCTAAGAATACAACGTTGTGAAAAAAGATCCCCTGAGCCAACCATGGGATTTGAATCAGTGTCGTCGTGATTACAAGCTCACAACAATATGGTTTACCTATAGTGCCTCATTAATCGTTAACGTTTGGGTGAACAATTTTATTCATTGTAACTGACCATCAGTAATTCTCAATTACTACGGGATGTATAACCACAAACCACATATTATAATTTTATTAAACACATGTTCTCTCCATTTATCTTTCCAGAAATATATCTAGAGGACGTTTGTAAAATCATTTACATGAAAATTTTCAATTATCGTTGCACATTCGAAGAGACAAGATGACGCTAAGTGATGATGTCATATTCAGGATTACAGTATTTTTTCCTTGATCTGTACTCAATACACAGAAGAGAGATACAAATGAGATTGAGAGACTCTGATTGCTCATGAATTTGATTGAATGGGCTAGTTCCTTATTACAGCAATTTAAGCAAGGCTCAATAATGTGAAGGTTTCTATAATTGAAACACATGTATAATCTAGGAAATTATATTGTGCTATGACCTTTACAAATTACCTCTGTCAAGACATCTGTAGTTGAATTGATATCAATGGGGAAAAACTAGTTCAAATAAATAAATGATCTAAGCATTGTTTTCTTTTCAAACAAATTACCTGAAGTCCTAGACCAGCTGTCTACTGAAGTAGCAGAATTGCAAACTTGGCATGGGTCACTGGACCTTGCACCTCTGTCATTGTAGCATTCATCATTTATGTAACAAGTGTTTGGCTGTTGAAATGACAAGGAAAGGTGTTATAATTTTTCACGAGAGTAAGAATTAGCAGACTCTTTATCCTACTTTATCAAAGATAAACACTTAATAATAGACAAAAATTCTATGACAGCACAGAGCAGTAGATTTAAAATAACAAGTTATAATATTGGCACAAAACATTCAATATGAAAATGAAATTCTCAAATTACCACAACGTTTATATTCTCTGTCTGTTTGTAGCTGTCTTTATAATGTAAGAGTAGTTTTGTCTTATTTAGGTAAAGTTAAATCAAAATAGTCTGCACACCCATGCCTCCTCATTTGTATTTTTAGCCAATGGACAAAACAAAACAGAAATCATAAATTGATTTTATTTAAAAACCTGTGTATCAAGACAATTTATTTTATATTTTTGAGCAGCGCACTGTTATGAAGAAAATTCAACTTTTCACATTAAACCTAAGAGATAAATTCACTAAGGACTTTAAACTCAGTAACTAAGGTAAAAACAAAAATGAGTTACTCATAAGCCCCTGACAGTCTTTTTTCAAAATGTAATCCTGAGATAGAACATTGGTCTCCACTCTTAAAATAAACAAAACAACAATCTCAAAGCATTAAAATGGATGTGCATGACATAAAAATACACACCCTTTGTATGCACGTTGGAGTAGTTCCATTGACACCTAGACTACATGAGAAACAAACGTCATTGTAGGAGAGGTAGAATGCTGAAGCACTTGTCCGTCTTCCGTCATTACTGATTTCAATTTTATAACTTGACTCAGATGGTATACTACAAACAACAGTGAACTTTGACCGACGCATGGCAGTTGATATTGTGGTTGTCCCTAATAATGTGTACCCATTACTTGTGATCTGAAAAAGAAAAAATTGGCATATTGACAGCATAGATCAGCAAAATTTCAATGATAAGTCCTTATAACACTTGATAACACTCTAATAAGACTTTGACATCAAGCTTGCATAAAGAGTATTATTATTTTTAGTATAACTGCATGGGGAGGAAATACAAGAGATAGAGAAAAGAAGAAATTTAATAATAATAGGACACTGAAACACATAGAGAAACTCATAAATGATGTAGAACCGGAGAACTTTGAAGATCTGTATGAGATTCAATGCAAGATCAAACTCAGGAGTATACTTAAAGAAAATATCCACCTCTTTTCTTCATACTCAAATCAAAAAAGTAGTAGAAGCGGTCGACTTATACATTTAAAATCCCGCACTGAGAGATATTTTAGATCTTTTCTTCCAAGCGCCATACGAAAGTTTGACCGTACCTTACTTTGAAAGCACAATGGCGTTTTCCTCCCAATGTGTAAATTGATGGATGGTGAATGAATGATTTATGATAAGTTAATGAATGTGTATGAAGCTAAACTGATTTGTCTATAATTATTCTATCTTTTTAATTTTTTTTTTTAATGTATATTGTTTCACCGCACTATTTATTTACCCACCTTTGAATTTTTATATACTTCTCCTAAAATCTAAACATTTAATGATTAACTAAGTTAAATTTGTTTTTAATTTGAATGCATTGATGTATTCTTTTATTTTTCAAATGGAAATTGTGATAACACAAGTATAATTTCCTTTTCTAAAGGATCAATAAAAATGATTGAAATTGAAATTGAAAATTGAAATTGAAATTGAAATTATGTTCCGACAGATCAAACGCAATGTTGTCAGGGAACATGCCAGCAGTTAGCATTCTTTCTTTCCTTAATTATTATTCCAATTCAATTTCCTTCATGGTGTTTAAGTTTCACCTGAGCTATGATGATTATTTTCCAACTTGCTGTCTTGCACCTTTTTTCTTCCATTAATGTTTAATTTCTTTCACTTAATACTAGCAATTAACTTTTAAAGAGCAGAAATCAAAGCAAAGGAGAAAAGAATAAAATCAATTATTTACACTGATCGGGGTCAAATGGCACTGTGTGTTTTGAAGGAAGTTGATTCCGTTGATAGTTGTCCTATTGCAGATGACATCCTGTGCATTTGATGGACACAGTGTGCTACTTGCTGAAACTGTTATAACTGGAATAGCATTGGTGCTCACACTACAGTCAAAAGTTGTGAAACCTGTATTGCAATTGCAGATTCCTGAAACAAACAAACAAAAAATAAAAAATGGTGTGTTTAGGTGTAAAACACTATATGTCCATTTTAACACTTATTATTTAGTCTTAATGTGTAAAACTATTGGTGTGTTAAAATTAAAATTAATTGAAATTGTCTAATAAGCTGTCATCTTAATTATCTTTAGCAATACATATCTCATCATTTTTTATGTATACTAACTTTGGCTGCTAAGCTCTATAGGACCCTATAAAATCCCCATGACTAAGGGTTTGGGAAGAAAATAGGCAAAAAAGGGTATAGTTGCGGAGGGGGGGGGGATATCTTAATAAATATACAAATTAGGTGGGTGATATCTGGAGGATGGTAGGAGCAATGGATGAGCTTTGATTTCCTACCATCAAATATGCAAATAAGGTCACATGAATTTATATATTCATTGATTTTCTCATGAGTATGTAAATTTTGCCTGCCCTTGTTTTTAATATTGGCTTTGTTTGAGCCCTGATTGACAATTTTAAAGGCTGATTTTTTATAATAATGTTTTATATTATACAGATAACCCAAGTTGAAAAATATATTGTAGGCTAATGATATAAGTTTTCATGATATTTTTCATGGAGACCCAGGTATTATTACTATATATACTGAAACATAATACAGTGACATTGTTGGGGGATTACTGCAAGATAGGGAAAAAGTAATTTGAAAAATGTCGTTGGTTCAGACCTATCATCAGGACCTAGATCTACATATTATTCATGCCACTTTGTGTTGCAAAAATCTAACAGCCATTCACATAGATTACAAGTTTCTGGCTTTTTAAGGTAATTCCAATCCCCTTCTGAAGCAAGAACGTCATCAGCATTACCCTCACCCTCGCCAAACCTTTTCTAGGCTGGGTCAGTCGGTACCAGACCAGCCCAATGCCTTGGTCATCACTATTGTCATCAAATTTGGCTTCATTTACAACCATCTACTCCAGAAAGAATCATCACCTTATAAATTAAAATCTTCATCTGAATCATGACGGAAAAAAATCAGTGGTATAAACATTAGGATGAAAACAACTGTAAATCGGGTAGTTGGGCTATTTTCCCATTCAAACAATTCCAAAAGTCTATGAGGGATCTGTGGTTAAGGGGGAAATTACTCTGAAAATTAAAATATGCCATACAATAAAGAAATTACATCATGTATTTTAGGTTGCACTGTAGTTACCACCTAAATGCTTGGGAAACAGAGAAAACGGGTATTTAGGTGAAACAGGTAATTCACGTGGAAATGGACATCTATGAGAAAATCGGTCAGGGCAAAACATTGGGGGGGGATCAATGGACAAGCAAGGAAAAAGATTCATAACCAGGTTGTTTGTTTTAGAAGAGCCTTCAGTTTTATGTAACATTGAATGCAAGAAATAGGGACACCTGGAGACCATTAAGTTCTTTAACATTTAGGTGGTGAGCACACTGGCGGGAGACCATTGCTCGTTATGAAGACCTGAAGGCACATTGGATACAGCCAATGCAAGACGGGGGATAGGGGAGCAATAAAACTGTTCATACACGATACATGCCCAGTCAATTAAAAGCATCAGGTCATTTCGTGCAAATTATGACATCAAGGGAAGAGCGATGGGCAGAGTTTGGACTACTGTTTGATTTAAATGCTCAGTGACAAGCCAGTGATCCAATGGGACAAAGACTGTACGGTACAGTAGGTGGAGTGAATAAGAGAAGACTGGTCATTTCTTATTATATTACATGGATAGGTATTTGTAGAGTGGTTATAATGTATCGCATGTATCGCAAATTGTTGACAAGGATAAATTAGGGATTATATTATTTTAGAGAAAAGTTATTTTTTCTAATCAGCTACGAATGTATATGATAATTTGGAGAAGATTATACCTGCAGTTGCCTTTGAGCGAAAATTTTGATTTTGAAATGGGCATTTAGAGGGGCAATTTATAAAGGAAAAAATTGGTTTCACTGAGTATTTAGGCCAAACAGGCATTATGACGGCGGGCATTTAGGTAAGTAACTACTGTATTATAATTTTGATATAATATGTTGCACATCGCAACCTGAACTCCACTGGAAATTTGCAACATAAGTCGAAGCTAGCAACTAAAGTCTTATAAATTTACTTTAAACATGGCGAGAGACACAAATTCGTGAGCTGGGAACACATGTTGATCGCTTTTGAAAATGATTATCAATAAACTATAAACCGAAAGAATGTCATCAACCTGTCTCAAATATTCCAGTAATAATATCAATGTGATTTAATTCTTAGTATTAATAATGTGTAAATGATAAAAAATGTCTTTCTCCTCTTCGAGTCTGTGTCATGAAAAACCTTATTTACAAAATACGCAAATCATAAAAAATGACGGTTTATGAGCTTCGATGAATCTAATTTACATTTTCCAATCAATATGCAAATGACAAAAGAATATCTGGTATCTTGAGTCATGACAAACCTGCATCACAAGTTCCATTTCCATTACAGTCTTGTGGACACAGTTGGTTAATGACAGGATTCAAGGCAGGCTTGGTTGCAGTGTCTATTGGCGCTGGATCGACCCAAAGGGTGCTGTTGGTGGAAATAGCCACTTGACAAAACTCCTGTACAGTTTGTTGGGCGGATACAGTCCAAGCATAGGATCCTGTGGATCGAACATCTGTTATGCAGTTGGTAATCTCTGATTCAAAATCATCCACTGAGTAGGCTCTACACTGCTGATAAGAACTCAAGTTCTGTATGGCATCCGTACATTCCTTGCGAGCCTGCAGTTCAGTGATTGAAGAAGTTATAGTCTGAAATCAAAAGTAAAGAGACATTATTGATTTTGATTTGATTTGATGTACTCATATCCATAACTAAGGTGATCTCCAGGGTTTTTAGTATGATTTTTAAATTTGCCCGGATTGCCTTATAAAAAACTAGAAAATGTTTCAACCTTTGCCGGGGTTTGAACCCACGACCTTTGGGTTAAGAGTCTAACACCTTGCCTCTGGACTACCGAGTCCCCGGAGACATTATAGGAATTTTCATAGGCAATAAATTCAAAATAAAAAAGAAGATTTTAAAAAAACCAACAGGTCACAGTTTAAATGTTTTAATGCAATTTACCAGCCCACTATTGGTGGTGATCCCAAGGAAAATTAAGGGGAAACAGCAAGATGAAGGATAGATTTCTAAGTAAGAGAGTGAAAGGAAAGAAGTAGGATCTACCAGCAGCACCCGCTAACCGTCCATCCAGGTAACCGTAATATCACCTCATATTGGACACAACAGCGGATAAGACGCAACCCCCACTTTGTAGAGGAAAATCTCATGCCTCAACCATATATGCGGTAGAGAAGACGTACTAACATTCTAAATCAAAACAAAAGTTCCTGACACTAATTACATATATATTTATATATATATATATATATATATATATATATATATATATATATATATATATATATATATATATATATATATAATGAATTATGATGCAATAAGTATAGGCCAATACATGTAGTTGCTCCTGAAAAGAGAGAGAGAGAGAGAGAGAGAGAGAGAGAGAGAGAGAGAGAGAGAGAGAGAGAGAGAGAGAGAGAGAGAGAGAGAGAGAGAGAGAGAGAGAGAGAGAGAGAGAGAGAGAGAGAGAGAGAGAGAGAGAGAGAGAGAGAGAGAGAGAAAGAGAGAGAGAGAGAGAGAGAGGGGAGAGGGGAGACAGGAAAGAGAGAGGGAGGGGGAGACAGGGAGAGAGAGGAGAGAGAGAGAGAGGGAGAGAGAGAGAGAGAGAGAGAGAGAGAGAGAGAGAGAGAGAGAGAGAGAGAGAGAGAGAGAGAGAGAGAGAGAGAGAGAGAGAGAGAGAGAGAGAGAGAGAGAGAGAGAGAGAGAGAGAGAGAGAGAGAGAGAGAGAGAGAGAGAGAGAGAGAGAGAGAGAGAGCAGAGTGCCAAGAGAGAGGAGAGAGAGAGCAGAGAGAGAAAAAAGAAGAGAAAGGGAGGAAGGGAGGGAGCAGGTAGAGAGAAGCAGGTGCCAAAAAAGAAAGAAAAACGCAACATATTTTTTTCCTTCGTCTAGCCCTTAGTTCCACCACCATCCTAAACCTTCACCCCTTGCCTTACCCACTCTCCGATTATTTATTTATTTGTTTCTATTTCATTTATGGTCACACACTAGCACACAGCGACATCAAAATATTCACTTTATCGATCGATCATTGCTTCTAAGAATCACGTGGGCCGTTATAACCTGTGCTAATTTTATTTGTTTCTCTCCCTCATATTTATTGCATCTTAGTACTACACTACAGTATATTGTATCGTGATACGAAGATATGTACATAGTGGGAACGTACTTCTACTACTAGTCCCCACCGTTAGTAAAAATGCATCCTGTGCATGATGATGTACGGTAAGGTAATTATCTATTTTTGGAAGGAAACAAACACTGTATGTCTGTGTGCACCACAGATAGACTTTGCACCTATGATTTTAGTACAAAAAAGTTGTGTCCTATACGCAGTGATATACGTACATAAAAATGGAGAAAAAAATCTGTCATAATTCAGATCTTTCAGTATATATATACATCAGGGTATTCAGCAAAGAGACTAACAATACTACAAATGCAATCATAAAATAAAAATAGCGTTACTTATTTCATTGTGTTTTTAGAAAGAAGATTCATGAATTACAGCATGTCATTAGTGTGAAAGCACATTATTTTCCGTAGAGAGTGTTGTAGACAATAGTCATTTCACTTGCAAAACGCACATATTTGTTTGTTTCTTTGCATGCAGTTAACCCTGTCCACCTTATGCAAAGTTCTCAGGATGAATTAAGGGGAGGAGCGGGTTCTGAAAGCCATTTTGAAAACCCATAGAGCAAGTCAACTAGGACCTCGATTTTTGAGTTTTACGTATCTAAATTAGGGGAGAAAATATGAGAAACTGAAATTTTGTCGGGTGTTGCCATGGCAACGCCGCCATATTTGATTTATGACACTAAAAATAACATGCATTTTCAAAATGTAAAAGCTGTATCGATTATTTTGGGATGTGTCTCAAAATTGGTACACTCCTTCATTTACATCTATAAAACAAAACTGTGCATGGGTTTGGACGAATCTATCAAACTTTTAGTTTTATGGTGTGTTGAAAGTTGCATATAAAATGTTTACAATTTACAGCAGTTTTATTCAACTAAAAAATTCATTTTTCAGAAAGTATACAAAATAACATCTAACGTATGCATTCTTTTATTCCATGCAACAAAAGCAAGGTTTGTGCAAAATTTCAAGTCAATCGAATAAAAATGTGAGCTAAGTTTGAAAAAAAAAACGGTCCAAAAATGACATTTTGAGATATTCATATTTTTCTCTTATTTTCTGTTATTTGAATATATTTTTCTCCCATAAACCTAAGAAAAGAGAAGGATAATACTTTGAAACATCATAAAACCTTGAGAGGCTCTCAACTACTTCTTATTGACACTGTTTCAAATGCACCAGCACCTTTTTACTCATTTTGAGATGGTGCCTTTTGATAATAGGTGCGCGGAATATGTTCCGTAACTTCCGGCGATCTAAGGCAATATTCATAATAGATCCTCAAATAAGATGGTTTTGGATAGCGTTCATTGTGGCGATCAAAATGATTACCAATTTGCCATACTTAAGATAATATTTCTGGCTTTTATTGTATAATGGCTGTGTTGAAAAATTTCTAAAAAATTCGTATAAATTCAAAGAATCGATACTGAGCTTCTTTTATGATATCGTTATGATGGGAATGAACTGCTCTATCCACTAGTATGATAGACTAGATTTGTCCCGTTTTTCGGCAAAAATGCCTTTCCCAGAACCCGCTCCTCCCCTTAAATGAAATAGAAAGTTGACAGTTATGTGAAAAAGTGAAAGGATAGAAATAGGACCTACAAGTAGTACACCCTCAACTGCCTAAGCGAGATGTAGGTCAGGTGTAAGAGGGCAAAGTAAAGATAGGTCATCAATAAGTTTCTTTCTGCAGGAGAGAAAACAAGAAAGAGTATGTGTGTCTTTGAGGGGCAGACAGACAGAGACAGAGAGAAAGAGATATAAAAACCAAGCTCATCTAACTAACCATTATGATAAGAACAAACCATCTCAGATTTTGTGATAGGTGTTTCGTTCAAAAAAGACAAAAGAGGAAGAGGATGGTCAAAAACAGGATATTTTGGACCAGATGAAACGGTATGATCTACACTACCGCAGTGAGAAGGGAAGATTGGAGAGAGGAGTTCCAAAGGGTGATACGAGCAGTAAATGTAATTAACGACCCTAGATAGTAAGTAATATTTCAAACGTACTCCGCTTCCACTATTAGGGGTGAAAGTGAATGTGTTATCAGTTGTGACGGCTCTCCTCTTTCTGTTTGTAGTCTGCTGGATTTGGCCATCTAGCTGCTCTTGGAAAATTCCATCCGTTATCAACGTGCTTGTAATATCTGAACCTGCATAAGCAAAAATAATAATGTTATATTGCTGAATTATGTATGTTTGTTTTGTTGTTGTTGTTTACTTGTTTGTTTGTTCAACTTTCTTTTGAAAGAAACTATGATCTTGAGGCATGTGTTCTTTGAACTTGCAAATGCACAAGATTATATAAATCAATATTTGGATTGAAAGTGGAAGCTTTTTTTCCCCCTCATCCATGTTTGACAGCTTGCAGTAAGTGATGCTAACTTCCTAGCATCAGGAGCTGGAAATACGCCAGATATAAAACTTCTGCTTTAGATGAGTTTCATAAATAATCAAAACACTTTGTTATTATTGCTAAGCTTTTGGAATACAAAAAGGGAAATCTTTGTTTAGATCATGTGCATAAAATGAGCTTTCCTTCAATATTTAAAGGACACGAAAAAAGCATGGTTTGATCATTTTAAAGACAAATCTCATATCCCATATATCATGGACTTACGCATTTAGACAGTTTCACCAATGATATGAAATGTTCATAAATTTACAAATCTCAAAATGCCACTCAGCCAAAATTTTAATGTAGTAATAAAGAAATAACAAGCCTTCACAATCAACAACAAATTGAGGCAATACACAAATATTGGCACCACTATAACAAAATAGTCTTTTTTCTTCATATTTTATATGCAAAAATGTCATTTTTATTACAAAAACTTTTTCTCTCTAAAAAAGTTTACAAGATATTTAAAAAACTTGAAGTCATCTATTAACATTGATGAGAGGAACCTGTGTGAGAAATATTATACAAATCGGTCCGTTAATGGCGGAGGAGACAGAATTTAAGTATGAAAAAAATAAATTTTGAGAAAAATGCAAGTAAAGAAATGAAAAGAAAATAACATGAAGCAAACGCTTCAGACGGGTTGACCTTCTTGTAGCATCCCCTTATTCTTTCAACAGTCTCTGACATTGTTATTAATGTAAAGAGTATTATAAAACTAGGTCTAGATGTGCATTGCTGTGAAAACAGCGTCAAATGATAAGTTTTTTGTTTTTCCCTTCTATTCCTATACTTGTGCGCGTGTTTACATAATATGTATGACGCTGGCCTCCACCTTTTATGTCACAAAACGCTTGTCCGATTGATGTGTGGTGTTCCCAAAAGCCAAGCATAACAACTGAGTTGCCACATTGGCGATTAGCTGTTGCCAGAGGGGTTTTTCCCTGCCAATCTTCTCATTCAGTGTTAGGTTAATTTACGTAAAAATTTTGACTGTGTTTACCTACCCTCGCATACAAAACATTTTGTAGAAAGAAATATATACGTCATATGGACATTTTTTTGCAACAAGTTTGTAGATAAATTATCATTCTACTTCATGAAGAACACTGAAAGGCAGGCATATTTGTTTACTCAAGTTGCCACCAATCAGGGATAAAAATGTTCATGTATTAATTCAATATCCTAATATATATTTATCATTTATCTATTCATTTCTGATATTTTTTCGTCACACATTTTGTGCACACTTTGTCCAGATGACATGATGTTTTCATTGCCAATCTTTTAAGAAATAGCAAGAAAAGACTATGTTTTTAAGAGCATGTTTTCCCTTCTATGAATTTTATTACTAGACTGACAGATTCTATCACTGTGTCTTTGTTGCAAGCCTTCATCTGAACTTTGTTTGAATGGGAATCACTCTTTTCATACATAGCAAGACAGATGAAAACAAATATTGAACACAAGGTGTGACTCCAAAATGAAAAACAACGTTCCACACCACACTACCTTCTTTTTTAAGCAAACAAAAAGAAAATAAAGTTCCTTCACCAATGCCATTACAGCTCATAGAGCCATAGCGTATACTGTTTTTATAGCACAAAGCAAGATAGGCGACAACGCATAGCCTCCTGGATAGGACGCTAGACCGTTGCAGGTTTTACTCCCCAAACACAGAATGTTGTGATCTGCACATAGGACCTCTTTTTGTCTGTCTCTGATGGGACTAGGTGTGATCCACCTACCTGGACAAGGAGGGTAGATTTTACTCGAAAAAACTTGAAAAATTTTTCAACTGTTGTAGAACTCACAAGCAAATATCCCTCTTTAATCAAAAAGCTTGACCTATATATAAGAAAATGTTCATCGAAAGGTGTACAAACCTGAGCTGAAGCCACATGCAGCAACGTAGCCAAATTCAGCACAATCTGTATTGCCATTAAGATCACAGCTGCAGTAGCTTTCCACTTGGGTGTTGATGATTTGACTAAAACCACCATAGATAGAATCTGCCTCCACAACCCTGGAAGGTAAATTACCCACAATGTAAACATAGTAATTAATTCAAATTCAAAACCGTTATCATTTGTTGTCGTAATTGACTGATTATTCCACTGAAGGATGTGGCAACTGTGATAAGGAAGCAATTTTATTCAAAGCAGAGAAAAAATTTGATTAAACAATTAAAAAAAAATTAAAAAATTGATTTGTTTATTTGTTTCCTTTTTGTTTTCCATTAGTTTTTTTGGTCTTTGTCTTTAGAGGGGGTTTGTTTCATTTTATTTATGAAGATGGTGAAACTTGAATGTTTTTATTGCTGCGTTTGGCTTTTTTGGTACTGTGCGAAAATTAAAAAATAACAATATTTCATAAAATTGAAAATAAAAAAGTTCATGACAGATTGGTTCTATGACAAAAATTTGAAGCAATATAAAATCCTGTGAAATTGACTCACCCTGGACTTTTAAAATTTCTTTTTTTGTTTTACCCTTTGTTTTAGACTGACATTAGTGACATTGACAATTGTCAATACCCCCCCCCCCCCTCAAAAAACAAAAAAATCTTGCCTGAACTAATACAGTTTTCAAGTCAATAGTTACACAATACATAAAAGTGAATCTTTCTCATTTCCATTTCCCTATGGTGTCAACTTTTATGTTGGATTGTCTTTTTGTTGTTAAGACTCAATAATATTGCTGTAGTCAATAAAAATCATTTTGTAAATTGATTGTATCATGAAAGTAGGAAGCAGCAACACACACAAACAGTGCACAAACCTCAAAGAGTTGCTGAATGCATTTGGCTCATCACTGGGAGAGGTTACAAAGTAAGTGATACCGTTACTGCCTATCAGGTCATTGGTACTATTACCATCATAGAAACCACACGCTCCTGTGGAAAAGGGAAAAAGTAAGGAAATGGTTAATACAGGGTGACCACAAAATTTACGGAACCCAAAGAAGTTGTATTTAAAGAAAATATTTTGCCCTGATATGAAAACTACGCTTAGGGATGAAACACTGGGGATTGGCATTTTTTAATATCAAAATTTGACATTTATACACTCAATATTAACGGAATTAATCAACTGAAAAACATGGGTCAAAACTGAAACTGCTAATGAAGGTGCAATTTCAAATTAACATTCTTGTTTCACAGCTCAATAGTAGTAAACCCATTAAAAGTGAACAAAAACAATTTTATCAAAAACTATCCAAATTAGACAAAATCAACAAACATTTTTTACATTATTTTAAAGGACATGCTCAAAATGGCTACCAATTCTACGTAAAGAAAAGATGAGCCAGCTTTTGATGAGTTAAATAACATCTCTGCACATGTCATCGGATATTAAAGCCATTGTTCTGTGCACACACTTTTAAACCATCAATTGTTTGGGGATTCTCTCTGTGCAATGGTCCTTAAGTTACCCTAAGAGAAAAGAGTAACAAGAGTTCAAATCCGGTGAATGAGATGCCCATGCATAAAAGAGTTTGCACTGGCATAAAGATCAACGCAAAAAGGTCATTTGCTCTGTTGTCCACGGCATACCATTAGCAAATCAGCAAAGGTAAACGATGCTGAGGGCTAAAGGCGATTTGATATTCCCGCCTTAAAAACCATGATTTCATGGCCTACAAAATTCATCACCATTGACGTTTTTTTGTGGTCATTCGTTATGTTCATCCGGTTTGAGAAACGATACACACTTCAGATTAATAATTTAGCGGGTGAAAATAACTAAACAGATCTTCAGCAATCCCAGGTGATGTACATAATTTGCTTTTTCTTACTGGTTTGGTATGGCTAACAATAAATCAACGATCTCCAAGTATTTCTCATGGCAAATATCACAAAGTTCTTGCTGAATATAAACCTTATAATTAATAGTATAATTGAATTATAAGGGAATGTTTCAATGAAAGCGAAATACAATGAAAAGACCAGTGTTTAAATGTTGAAATGAAGTTGGAAGCTCTCAGATTTAAACTACAGTATGAGTGAGTATGCTAAATCACAACAACAAGTGGTATGTCTTCTCATGGCAACAATCTATAAATACAGTGGGAACAACACCTCGGGGCCGTGAGACATAGTTCATTACAAACTAGATTGATGGGAAACCTGTTAACAGACACAAACACGCAATGTTATTACATTGTAGCCCTATGAGGGTGATGGCCAAGTCTTTTATGTAACAATACACTAAGTACACCATCTCTTTCCAGTACTCAGTACGCTGTATTCAATAATACACTGTATTACATGTATCGTGCCGTCGGTGGCTGAGCGGTTAGGCTGCCGGACTGGAGATCATGAGGTCCTGAGTTCGAATCTGGTAAAGCCAGGTCTGGCGTTGTGTTCCTTGGGAAAGACACTTAACACGCATTTCCCCACTCTACCCAGGTACAAATGGGTACAAGCACTAGTTTGGGAGTAAAAACATGCGTCAGACTAGCGTCCTGGCCAGGTGGTGGTTTATTGTCATTTGTTCTGCTTCACGCTATAGAAACCGGGATAAGTTCGGCTCTATAGGCCTTAAGGGCCTTGAAGGAACTTCACTTTTTATTACATGTATTATAAAAATAATGGGCCTTATAGGCATGTGTTAGTTTACATTCCTCTATGCTAAGAACTGGATATGAAATACAATTAATAAATTATCTTTTTTTAACAATGAAGCTTTTCACGGCTATGTGATTTAATTTCAAAAGTTGATTTTAAGCGGATTCTAATGAAAGTAGTTGATGTAATCCGAGGTTGACATACAATGAAATGATATAAGGAAAAAGTGAACCGTGGCAGAAATTGTACACAATTGAGAATTGATGACAAGCGAGTTGATTTTTCACGGGTTCCATGGTAATAGACAAAGGAGCATTATTGTTATCATTAGCTTGCACGGCCTTGATAAGTCCTAGTATTCCAAATCATTCTTGGATTGTCATTCAGTTCTGAGCCTTCATACCAACTCCCGTAACAGACATGTCCCTCCAGTCTTTAATGTCATCTGTCTATCACCTTGCTGGTCTACCCTTTCTCTCTGCCTTTCTTTATTGATTTTTATTCATTTCTCTAGACGTTATGATCAAAAGACTGTAGTTGTTGTCTCTTGATTGAATTGAGAGGCCAGTTTAGGGAGATCTTTAGTCTACTTAAATTGTAGTGTTTTTCGTTTGTTTTGCTTTGTTTGGGATTGTTTTGAATTTTTTGGGGGTGGGGGGCGTTATGTGTATGGTATCCAGAGCATTTTTCTATAGCATCTTAATTCAAATCATTTATTGTCAGTGAAACTGTCTAAACATGTAAGTCCGCAAATGTCATTTTTTAAGGAGAAGCAAAAAAAACGTAACAGATCAGATCATCGAATAGATCATCGAATAGATCATCGAATAGATCATCGAATAGATCATCGAATAGATCATCGAATAGATCATCGAATAGGGCAAACACTATGCTATGCTTTTTGGAATATATTTTAATAATTTCTTTAGTCTTTAGAATGTAGTAAATGGAGAAAAATAATCAGTTGTGCACAAAATGGATTTAAATATGGTTAGAGTTGAACTTTTTGAAAGATCTTGACAAGTAAGTCCACTCCTTGACTTATGAGGTTAGAATTTCCAAGGTGGGAAGAAAAATGGAGGTCTGCATTTAGATCATGTGTGTTATTAGAGCCTCTCTATTAGATCAAGACCTTCAATATTTATTAAAAGAACCACAAAATATGTGGATTTGATCATTTGAAGGACAAATCATATATTGTGAACTTTTGTGTTTAGAGTAAAGTAAAGGCGATGTGGAAAGCAATGACAAACTACCACATCGTGCCATTCGCCTAGAAAAATCAGGTTGAGTATCAGACTTACCACACTTTATTTTACGCATTAAGACAGTTTCACTGACAATGTGTTATTTTCATCAGATTTTACTGAAAATCCAGCCTTCACAACCAAAAGTTGCTATAGGGAAGATGCAAGCCCTAATCATTTTCAATGTGGTGGCATTAATAAAATTAGTACCCCAAAAAGGTTTGATTACTTAAAAGAGTATGCATAACAACCAATTTCATTTGTCTGTTGAATAGCATTTTACTTTGTCAGAGCAAACTTGTAGTTACCTTGTGTTTTGCCCAAATCAATGGCAGATGGTTTCAAGAACATGTTCATGGATGCATCAACTGAATCTTTGACAGTCATTACTGCACCAGTGGGGAGGAAAACCTGAGGAGCAAAGAAAATCAATCTTAATAGAAATGAACCAAAGTTTTCAGCAAAGTTAACAAAATATACATTACATTATATTTACATACATCTTTGTGTTTTCATGCCTTTAAAGATAGTTGATAGGTTTATTACTTGTGCTTTCTATACAACTGATTAATCATGGTTGCCAATAGCTACCGATGCATGCCTCATTAATTGTACTCTTTGCATATAGGGCTCTGTTCTGAGGAAAGCATCCAATTTCACTACCTGGATGAATTTTGAAAGAGTTTTTTCAAACCACTGCAGCAGGCTCTCCTTTACCTACCATGATCACATCCCTTGTTATCAATAACAACGATCAGATGATTTTATCATGCATATCTACCATGAGTGATCGATTTGGACATTCATTGGTAAGATTAATGACTTTTACTACAACAATATTTTGAAGAAAGCACAACATTCCCTCTTTTCAGATTTTCATTCATGCACTTTGGATTTCAAAGTTATCCCTCTAATAAATGGTTATCTTCTCATTGATCACTCACTGTGACATAAGATCCCCCCCCAGTTTGCAAGACAACCTACCACAAAAGATAATCCTTTGAGAGCAGATATTTCATTCTACTCTCCATTCAGTAACACTGAATTCATAGTCTCTAATAACTGCTTACTTCTGCTACTTTTTATATGATATATCTAAATATAAGATTGGTTTCTGCTATAAATAATTTGTTAATCCCACTCATCCTTAGTAGTGGTTTCAGATTTGTGCAGAGTTGCATGGAATTTATATTATTGTTCACATGACAATTTTTATGATTTTGTTCTTTTCAACTATCTCTAATAAGATAATAGGCTTGGACTAGGGAATGACTCTGATTTGAAAAGTTCAGTAGCATATACTAGAATCTTGATAATGTGAAAAGCTGTTAAAATAAAGATTGATTTTTGGTCATCCCAATCAGGCTCATTAACTTTACATCATTTCCTCCTAGCAGGTTATTTTTGTGTTATAAATTGTCAAGCTCTTGAGAAAAATTCATATTTGTAGTATTCCCACAAGAAGACTAATCAATTAAGTTAATTATTCCAGCATCTGATCAAAATCTCTCTGTGTAATATGAGGTACTACTGACAATGATAAGCTTTGCTTAAGTCCCTAGTTGTGAGCTTATCTGGTTCATACACATTTTCCCCCCTCTTATTCCATTAATTTTTGTTATCTGTCTATATTTATCAAATCTAAAATAGCCCTACCTTTAAACTGTTTTATCTAAACATTTCATATTTATCACTCAGTAATGGTCCTTGCAGTATAACAGTGCAGCACAGACTAAGGTAATGTAAAAATCAAATTGTATCAAATCAAACTATAAAAACACATCATGTTAGCAGCATTGTTAAAGGGCTCAAGAATTTATTATTTATTTTTTGGGGGGGGGGGGGATGTAATCGTCCACCTGGCAAGCCAAAGGTCTAGGGTTTAAGTCTTCACATCAGCACGTAAACATTTACCTACAGGATTTCAGGCACAAAACCGTCCTACTAATCTCAACTTAAACAGACAAATAACCAACCGACTAAACAAACCTTGTAGGTGGTTCCATCATCTTCAATGAATACTTTAGTTTGGGGCGATAAATCTCCATTCAGGTATAAACGTGCTGTGACAGGGTAAATATCAGAGTCCGTGCATCACACTTGCTGATTTTAATGACATCGTCGCCCACACGCGCTGCAAACCCTAGCGCTGGTACCAGCTCCGGTTTGATAGAAATATCCATTGACCTTTAAATATCAAAAAGTGATAATGATTTTAATGGCAAGTGACATAGAAGTATATAATAAGTTGAACGATAAAAGATTTTTCACAATTAAAATTCATCGGATGTCACCAACGAAACTGACTTGGTCCCTGTAGCCATTTATCTATGACAATATGAAACTAAGATGTGTTGTGATTAAAGTGTTAACTCATTGTCATCAATCAAAGTGTCAGTTGTCCTCAGGCTAAAAAGCAGTTGGGGTCCTAAAATAAGATCACAAAAGGAAAAGTGCTGTTCTGGACCAGAAACAAGCAAATAGATAGAGAGATATAGGACAATAGTAAGGGAGAACAAAATCTACTAAATGTAGACCCTAACTACATCAGCAAAAGTTTCTTTCCTGCAGTTTATCTTGTTCACCATATATGGTGGCCTTAGGATGTATTGACAGTGAGACAAAAGACATGTGCAAGAGTGAAATACGGAGAACCTACCAGTAGCAGTTGCCAATCATCCGGCAACACATCGGTTGATTGAATATTTAATACAATATACAGTCCACTATGCTTGTATTCATGTCTTCAAAAGGAGCAGAAAAATATCTCTACATTTCTTGTCAACACAACCATTTGGACTACCCTGTGTGTATGCAGTATGTCACTCAGGTAATAGACGTTTGCATGGTGTAGAATGTAATAATAATAATAGGCAAGCACAAGTCTAGGCCTAGTAAATGAAAACATACTGTATTTGTACACTATTTAGATAAATAGTTAGGCTTATTTGGCATGTTATCTGAAATGGATTGTTAGGTCAAACATTATCAAGGAAAAAATTAATACATCCGTTGATATTTTCTCATAGACTGTAGAGGATGAGGGAGAAAAATTTACTTCATTACAACTGTCCCGATGGATGTATGGAAGTCATTACAATCGTCTAATCTTCGTAAAGGTTTAATGGCATCGATACCGGTTCCAGGAAAAGGATTAATGCATCAAAAGATCACAACAAGATGATTCGATTGTAGTGCTAACAACAGCACATTAGAATAACTTTCTTAAGAGAAATTGAGAAGGTAGCTGGGTAACTTTCTTGTTATGAGATTTAATCAATGGTAAATACTAAAGAAATTTCCTTACCTGCACATCCAGTTCAGTGTGTTTGTATAGCATGAACTCTCCAGTCAGCATATTGTCATATTTTCTGAGGGAAAAAAATTGAAGTTACTAATTCAAAAGACATTAATGGTAACTCTTAAGATAAATTTATTAATGTAAAAAGTATAACAGCTGTTTACACACATACGTGCGCATTAAAGTTTCATAAAGACAAATCAGTGATATCAACCTGATTCCTTTTACTTTTACCTAGTTCTTCACAGGAAAGTGTTTTTAAAACCATACTAGGACATTTTTACAAATCTCTCATTCTCATGCTACTAATTATTTGAAAACTATCAAGATGCTTTTCACAAGGAACTCTTGCTCAAATGAAAGTTCACATAAAGAAAAGAAAAAACCCAATAAAGAAGAGATTATCAACCTAAAACCTCCAATAACAAAAAAAAACAATATAAAAAGAACAAATAATGAAACACAAAATTACAAACTAACAAACAATCCCCCCCTCCCCACCCGCCTCGAATACAACAAAAACCCCACAATAAACCCTGCCCCCTTTTTACCTCTTTACCCGCTTAATCAATCTTAAATTTCACCGTAGATTAGCCAAGACCTAGAAGGGATTTTCTTTTTTAATTTGCAGAGCTCAGAGTCACAACAAGGCATTAAATTTAAATTTAAAAAGCCATTAGTTTAAAGGATACAAATGATTGTAGTTTTATTATTTGATTATTTGAGAGAATGCAGTCTCTAGAATTTCAATGACTTGCTTATCATAAAAATGACAGACAAATACACAAAACATACTTGAATAAAAAAAACACATAAAACTACTGAAACCTCTATGGAGCTTTGTGGAAACTGAACCCATAGAAATACTGAATTATGAGGTTGATAGCATATTATGAGTAAGAAGCCACAACTATATCGGCATTGTAATTCAGTTTAGGATCATTGTGAAAAAATAGGCTTTAAATGATAGTTCAACTTAATGTCCAACCATGGAATAAATAGCTATATATGCATCAGCAAACTTACGTATTATCAAATGTGTACATGTGTGGATCTCCCACAACTCGGCATTGAGAGGTTGTGTCTTGACTTTTTATGATTACCTAAAACATGAAAATGATGTTTGTATTAAATAATGAGAACTCTTTTGATTGTTTTCACATTATGAAAGGATTAGATCTATATTTGCAAAACAACAACCAATGCAGCACTGTAGCTGAACCGTAGTGGTGTGACCTTGTAATCACGACGACACTGGTTCAAACTCCACGGCTGGCACAGGTGGATTTTTTTTTCACAACATTGTACTCGTAGGAAAGGTACTTCACTCTACTTTCCTTGCTTGACTCAGGTGTGAATGAGTATCCAACTATAGGTATAGAAAGATCTTGTCAGGAGTGTTAGTATGAAAAGCCTAACAGGCTTGTGTACAGAAGTTTCTGTCAATATAAGAGACAGGGCGATCCTTCTATTACTATATAATACTACAGCTACAATAGCCATTTCACATGCAGTAGGCATAAATTTCTTTGTCAGAGACAGTTTTTCTTCTAATGGATTAGTCCAATATGGATTATATGTCTCATTGTAATACTGAAAAAGGATGTTTTCGTTATAATGCCATTCTCTTTATAGCGACAAGTTACCACTGGCACACCAGTTGGCGGTATAATGAGGTATAAGCGTACTTTTTTTGTATTCATTTGAAAAATTTATGATATCTATTTGATTAAAATTGCCTCAAGCTAAGTGAAAATACTTGAAACATCAGCAGTCATTAATGATAATGAAAGTGCAAGAAAAATATTTGCTAGCAATGTTCAATAACTTTTTTGAACAGTCCAACCACTCAGATAACAAATAATTGGCCAGCATAACAGGAAAGGCTTGTAATATGGCATTCGATTTTGCTAGTTCTTTTTTTCTTTCCATGAAAAAATAAACATCTGACTCCTGCAGTTTTTACATGAAATTGTACAGCTGGAATTAGGGGAAATACTTGTTCTGTGTTGAGTTTTTGTGGATAAGAAGTGGCTTGTTAAACATGGAAACTTGTAAAAGAAGTAGGCCATTCAACAATTTCAACTGAGTGTTGCCTTGCTTTTTCTTTAATTGTGAAAAAGTCGAGGGAGGGTAAGAAAGCAGAGGACAGGAGAACAGTCGTTTATAAAGGAAGGTAATGAAGATCTCTTTCTCTAATTGTTCTCTGTTGTTGGCTTATTGAAAGAGTCTACTTAGAAATCTAAAATTCATATTCTTTAGGTGGAGGCTTACATTGAAGTTATCAATTATTTTTTTTGCGGATCAAGTGTTCCTGCTGTGTCGATTTGAACCACATAAATAGTCACTTGTCTGTCTTCTCGGATGATGCCATCACTGACAGCTCTCAGCTCCAACACGATGTTTGACGTTGAATCCAAAGACCCCCACAAGTGTTGGCATTGCTGCTGAATGGTTTAACTACCAGGGCAGGTACTGGGTCACCACCAATACATTTGCTATAGTTGTACGAAGAAAATTTGTAATTATCACCAATTTAAACATGCAGCCATTGATATGATTGAGATGATCAAACATGATATGCCTACTCTGATTTCTAATACTAATATTAAATTTTTGTGTTTAAAAGCAAAAAATCTCTCTCTCCCCTCCCTCCCTCCCTCCCCCTCTATCTCTCTCTCTCCCTCTCTCTCTCTCTCCCCCTCTCTCTCCCTCTTTCTCACCCTCCCTCCCTCCCCCCTCCCTCTCTCTCTCTCCCTCTCTCTCTCTCCCTCCTCTCTCTGTCTCTCTCTCTCTCTCTCTCTCTCTCTCTCTCTCTCTCTCTCTCTCTCTCTCTCTCTCTCTCTCTCTCTCTCTCTCTCTCTCTCTTATCTGTTGTATTGATTTCTCAGATCTGTCCCTTTTTTAATCATGTTCGTTCTAGCACAATGTTTTTTTCATATATAAACATATGGATTCGCCTTTATATGAAAAGTAAAAAGCACAAAAAAGATGTTTGTCAAATTCTCACTTGGGCAGATTCTCTTTGGTACAGTTTGGATGGTAACAGTGCAGGTTTCACTATATCTCAGAAAACAATAAGCATCAGCACCGATGACTCCAAATGTTACACTGATGGTCAGTTTAGTTGTCCCCTCCAATAGAATCATGGTGGAGGCTGAAACCTGAAAGATTTTGAAGCATCTTTTGTCAGGAGCTAACACAAAAAGATATCAGCTAAATTAGAATAATATGCACTATATGGACAGTTTGATTATGTTTTTTTCTTTGTTCATCCACATCTGCACGAATTCTGATCTATTAATCTGGATGGGATGTTGAATTTTGCCCTCACACCCTCACATAAAGTTTTAAAAGCTTGATTTTTATATTCATATCACACAGAGTATGCCTTGAATTCACATAAAGCATGTGCTCACATATGGATGGATCTAACTCTGAATACTGATGGAGAGAGTAGACGCATTGTAAAAATCTACATTATTTCCTCTCTCTCCAGAGCATCCCTTGAATTGGACTGGGGTCACTGACGTCCTCAAGCACCCCAGTATGTGGACAAAAAGATGAGCACAATGGCAGCCAAGAAATGGAGACAGAAACTCAGGAAGACCAACAAAAAGATGGCATGATGACATAAGTAAAAGCACATGGGTGTAAAGTGGCATAGGGTAGCAGGGAACAGATTCCACTGGATAGCATTTGCGGGAGGGGAGGGGCTGGGCTACATCCTGCAGTTGATAGACAGCATGGAGTCACACCCGGCAGTGGATAGACAACATGGAGAACTACATCATGCAATGGATAGACAACATGGAGGACTACATCCTGCAGTGGATAGACAACATGGAGGACTACATCCTGCAGTGGATAGACAGCATGGAGGACTACATCCTGCAATGGATAGACAACATGGAGGACAACATCCTGCAATGGATAGACAACATGGAGGACTACATCCTGCAATGGATAGACAACAGGGAGGACTACATCCTGCAGTGGATAGACAGCATGGAGGGCTTCATCCTGCAGTGGATAGATGATAATATTGAAGGCTACATCTTGCATTGGATAGACAACATGAAGGACTACATCATGCAGTGGATAGATATAATGGAGGATTACATCCTGCAATGGATAGACAACATAGAGGATTACATCCTGCAATGGTTAGGCAACATGGAGGATTACATCCTGCAATGGATAGACAACATGGAGGACATCCTGTAATGGATACATCCTACATCCTGCAATGGATAGACAACATGGAGGACATCCTGCAATGGATATACAACATGGAGGACTACATCCTGCATTGGATAGACAACATGGAGGACTACATCCTGCAGTGGATATACAACATGGACGACTACATCCTGAAGTGGATGGACAGCATGGAGGACTACATCCTGCAGTGGATATACAACATGGAGGACTACATCCTGCAATGGATGGACAACATGGAGGACTACATCCTGCAATGGATATACAACATGGAGCACTACATCCTGCAATGGATAGACAACACGGAGGACTACATCCTGCAATGCATAGATGATAATATTGAGCACTACATCTTACATTGGATAGACAACATGAAGGGCTACATCCTGCAGTGGATAGTCATAATGTAACTATCCTGAGTGTATAGACAACTTTACATCCTGGGATAGACAACATGGAGGATTACATCCTGCAATGGTTAGAGCAAATGGAGGACTACATCCTGCAGTGGATAGACAACATAGAGGATTACATCCTGCAGTGGATAGATCAACATTGAGGATTACATCCTGCAGTGTATAGAACATTGAGGACTACATCCTGCATTGGATAGACAACATTGAGGACTACATCCTGCAGTGGATAGACAACATGGAGGGCTACATCCTGCAGTGGATAGATTACATGGAGGACAACACCCTGCAGTGGATAGACAACATGGAGGGCTACATCCTGCAGTGGATAGACAACACGGAGGACTACATCCTGCAGTGGATAGACAACATGGAGGACTACATCCTGCAGTGGATAGACAACACGGAGGACTACATCCTGCAGTGGATAGAAAACATGGAGGGCTACATCCTGCAGTGGATAGACAACATGGAGGACTACATCCTGCAGTGAATAGACAACATGGAAGACTACATCCTGCAGTGGATAGACAACATGGACGACTACATCCTCCAGTGGATAGACAACATGGACGACTACATCCTCCAGTGGAAAGACAACATGGAGGACTACATCCTCCAGTGAATAGACAACATGGAGGACTACATCCTGCAGTGGATAGACAACATGGACGACTACATCCTCCAGTGGATAGACAACATGGAAGACTACATCCTCCAGTGGAAAAGACAACATGGACGACTACATCCTCCAGTGGATAGACAACATGGACGACTACATCCTCCAGCGGATAGACAACATGGACGACTACATCCTGCAGTGGATAGACAACATGGAAGACTACATCCTGCAGTGGATAGACAACATGGAAGACTACATCCTGCAGTGGATAGACAACATGGAAGACTACATCCTGCAGTGGATAGACAACATGGAAGACTACATCCTGCAGCGGATATATTATATTGAGGGCTACATCCTCCAGTGGATAGACAACATGGACGACTACATCCTACAGTGGATAGACAACATGGAAGACTACATCCTGCAGTGGATAGACAACATGGAAGACTACATCCTCCAGTGGATAGATAACATGGAAGACTACACCCTCCAGTGGATAGACAACATGGATAACTACATCCTGCAGCGGATATATTATATTGAGGGCTACATCCTACAGTGGATAGACAACATGGAGGACTACATCATGCAGTGGATAGGGAACATGGAGGACTACATTATGTAGTGGATATATAACATGGGGGACTACTTCCTGCAGTGGATGGAGAGCCAGTGGGGGGATCCATCCTGCATTGAATAGACAACATGGAGGACTACATCCTGCAGTGGATAAACAACATGGAGGCCTACATGCTGCAGTGAATATTTAACATTGAGGACTACATCCTGCAGTAGATAGATAACATTGAGGGCTACAACCTGCAGTGGACAGACAGCATGGGGGGGGGGGGGGCTACATTTTTGCAGTGGATAAATGACACCTCATAACCAATCATCAATTATCTATAGAGCAACATATCAAAATAATGCTTTGGCTATTTCATACCTGGCCTTTAAAAGCTGCAAGCACAGCAATCACAGCTGGGCTTTGGCCGTTTCCACAACGCTGAGTATTCCGGGCAATTACAGAACAGGTAAGCTTGGAATTGGAAAGTAAATGACGTGAGATATTACACACTTGGCAATCATGTCTAATTTCTTTTTAGTATCATTTACTTGACAGAAGAGAACACTTTTGTAAGCCTTCAAACAACAACACTTCAGATCCATAGTCATATCATATCTACATTTACTTGAAGGTATATCAGTTGAAAAACATATTTACAAACATCAAAAAAGTTTTTATCTGTTCACTAGTCCTTAGGGTGAATGTTAGAATCAATTTTTCTTAACCAAATTTTTTATTTTTTATTTAAGAAATGTTGCAAGTAAAGAACTGTTTCTATGCTTCTTACCCCTGAATTGATTATAGAGGTTCTCTCTGCTTGAGACAAGTCATTCAGATTCAGCGTCGAGCTAGTGTCAGAAGTCCAGTCTAAGATGGCCAAAGTTGTGATTCTGATGTCCAAGTGAAATAATATTCAGTACCAGTCTCTGCAGGAGGCATTTGACACTCAAAGTACACAATTCGACCAACAACATTTGATGTTGCAGTAGGAGTCATTATGTCTGGATAGCTGTTATTTGCACCTGAAATATAAATACATAAATTTTACTTCTATTCTCAGTTATCTTCAAATTGTGTTCTGTAAAATGTGTCTGTCATCACTTCATTGCTTCCTTTTCCCCCAGGCTAATTAGTTAGTTGAAATTATTGTTCACAATTTCTTCTGTTTTCAAATCCATGTTTTAAAATTTTATTTTATTTTATCAACATCCACCACAAAGGTGATCTTGGTATTTGGAATGATTTTTGTTGTTGTTGTCTGGACACGCCTTGTGAACAGTCAAGGGATCTTTAACATGCACAGCCTATTGTGATTTGCTCATGGGACCTCCTTTTTATCGTCCATCTTCGACCTCGACCATGGGGAGTGGGTTTTATTTGAAAAAACTCAAGAAAACTGTTCAACTTGTCGAGCATGATTGAGAAGGTTGAAACCTGGCCTCTAGACCACAGGGTCCCCGTTTTAATACAAAATTCTCTGTAAATCCTGACAATTTGAAATAAGCTCTTCCAGGTGGGATGGAGGAATTTGTAGTCCAAAGTGTTGGCGTCTGTAAAAGGTTGTGGGTCCAAGCCCCGATTTGTTACAATTTTTTCTTGAGTTTTTTTTCGAGTAAAACCAATTCCCCTGGTCCCATCAGAGGCAATTGATAAAAAGGAGATCTGTCTGCTAATCTTAACACACTGTGTACGTTAAAGATCCCTTTGCTGTTTACATGGCAGTTGGGGCAACATTAATAATGCTACCAAAACCTCTGAGATGGCCTTAGTTGTGGATGCGGGTAAATCAAATAAAATCAAATAACAAATCCAGGTAGGATACAACATCATACGATTTCTAGATAACAGATTTATTTTGGCTGGTAAAATCTAAAGAGTTAAATCATATGTGCGGTTTTCAGCAAAACGGAAATGACACCATGTTAGAGCGAAATGGTTGTTGTATTGCAATTTACCCCGTCCTCACATGTGGGGATCTCAGGGTGAATTAAGAGGAAACAACAGGATGAAAAAAAGACTTGTAAAAGAGTGAAGGAGGAAGGAGGACCTACCAGTTGTACTAACCAACTGCTGCAGAGCAAAATGAAAAATATATATGTATATTCTTTGTTTCATTGCAATTCACCCCATCTGCCATAAATAGTGATCTTAGGGTGACTTAAGAGGAAACAGAAAGATGAAAAAAACATATGAAAGAGTGAAACGAAAGAAGAAAAAAACTACCAGTAGCACCCTCCAAAAGAGTATACCAATATATCCACTTTGATCAACAACAACAACAAAAAAATAAAAGATAAGATCTTACTTACAAAAATGGTGAGGGAGCGAGAGATAGGGCTTGTTCAGAGTTGTAGTATTGTATAGATATATAAATTTCCTACAATCCAGTCTGATAAAAAAACCTTATATGCAGCAAACTCAACTGCCAACTCTATCTGATATTATCATCTACAAATAAAGGCTTATTGCTATGGGTATATTACTCAATCTATATAAATGTTCAACAAAAGAAATGCATATTAGTTCTATGTAACTTCAAATTAAAATCCTTTCTACGACATATCGCTCATATGTCATAAGAGTGTTTTGTTTTGTTTTTTGTGAGTGAGTTCTTTTCAACCGATGTTTTACTCTTATTCTGTTGCAGTCAATAAATCAAGGTATGAAGATTTTTTCCGTGATATTGTCCTATATGTACCTTTAATTTTTAGAGATATGATATACATTTCTTTTGTTGAACAGTATACATAATTGTCAGTGAAACTGATTAGATCATCCGTGATAACATTTTCGTTTTGCTTACCAATGCAAGAGGGAGTGGACACTGGGCTGGTAGTTGCATCTGTTTGTTCATTTGTTTGATATTGAGAAAAATAAAGCATTACAACAAGAATACAGTAAAAACATTATTCAATGATTGAAAAATAAAACAATATAAATAATGAGTATTTAAATATACAGTGATGGCTTTTTCAGGATTAATTTTTTGTTTAAATGTTAAAGCAGGCGGATGAAGTAAATGCAAGGTGAAAATATGATATGTTTTGGATAACATATTATTATGTATCTGGGATGAAACGTTTGTTTTAAACAAGGAGAACAACTGTTTTCTTTGAACATTTTACTCCAAACTGGCTCATGGACAGCAGAGCATGGACAAAACCATACAAGCAGATCAAAATGATGATTTCTGCAATCTATAAAACGTTCATGTAAATAAGGTTGTCGTGGTTGTCTAAATATGATTAAAACACAGAATTGATTTTACATAATACAAAAGTAGCATGCAACGATTAAAAGTAGATTATTGCAAGGAGGGACTATAAATGGTTACGGGAACTGATGAGTATAGGAACATGCCCATGCAACGACCTTGGGTTAAAAATTAATATCAATATATCCGCATTGTGTGATATATAATGTATAAATATATATATATATATACACTGTATCACATATTATGATAAACCGTAACCCATGCATTTAGATGAAGTACACAGTTATGTACTACAGCACTAAAAAACACAGTCAGTGCCAGTAATCTTTGCATTAACATATACACACTGTCTTACATGTTATAGTTAAATCTTGTGCAAACTGTACATATAGGGTCCAATCAAGACACAATAACTAAAACACAATCTTCTGAGAAAACTCTCCAACTGTTTCCACTCGCATGCAAGAATTTAATACAATGAACTGATAAACATCTTCAAGAAAACCACATCTTGTGCATTATAATGATACAGACTTAATAAGTAATGCCATTTGTATACTTTTCAATTAATTATTTTCTCCACACTTTGTCCAGGAAACTGGGCCAAAAGGTGATAATGAGATGACAACAGACAGCAGTACATTTACAGGCGATAAATTTATTTATGAGTAACATTGTGTAGACATCAAATTAAAAGACAAAACTGTAAAGAGATTTCAAATCAAGGCATCATTTTAACTTGTTTGGAGAAAAGAAAAGAGAAAAAGAAAGAAAAGAGGAATCAGATACGACGTTCTTTCTTTTAGAGTATTCACAAAGAGGTAAAATAGTCTTGTCCTAATATGAGGTGAAAGTATCAGTGAAGAGAGAAAGTGGTACTGCTTTTCACAACATAACAAAGATTAACATGACATACACATCTGTACTGAATTATCAGATGAAATGTCAGATTAAAAGTGCCTGCCAAGTACCAACACTTTAAAAAAATGTGTCAAGAAATCGATTCAAGTCTTTTTCAAGCTTTCTTTGTAAGTGTGTTTGATGGGTAATTTATCATTTTAAAGTTGATTCTGGAATGACATATTTATATAATATGTATTGTTATGTATACTTATTAGATAGTTAGCTCACACTTTAAGAGAGTTGAACATTGAAAAACAAAAACCTACATGTTGAATTAATATTCATGCGCATTCCTATAGTTTGTTGACACCAATTGTGTTTGGACGTCACAATGGAAAAGTTAGAACAGTTTTTTTTTAGGGGGATGAGGGGGGGGGGGGGGGGCGTGGAAAGACTGGGGGGGAGAGTTGGGATAGGATAGTGCCAATGACAACAGTTTGATTAATTGAAATTTACCCTATCTACATTATGCGGTGATCTCAGAATGACAACAGACAGGAGGAATAATTAACACTTATCATAACCACAGCATTATTTCTTTTATTTCCTACAAGGAATAAGCATTATAATACCTGAAGATAGTGTTGTGTTTATCGACACTCCAGGTGAAGTAGAACCATCTCCTGAAGTTGATGCAGTAGTCTGGTCTATTGTAACATTTGTCTGGCCAGTTGTAACAGTTGTCTGGTCAGTTGTAACAGTTGTCTGGTCAGCTGTAACAGTTGTCTGGTCAGTTGTAACAGTTGTCTGCTCTGTTGTGCCATTTGTCAAGTCAATTGTAACAGTTGTCTGCTTTGTTGTGGCATTTGTCTGGCCTGTTGTAACAGTTGTCTGTTCTGTTGTAACAGCTGTCTGCTCTGTCGTAGGTGTGGTTTGGTCAGTTGTAACAGTTGTTTGCTCTGTTGTGGCATTTGTCTGGTCAGTTGTGACAGTTGTCTGCTCTGTTATAACTGTTGATTGTTCTGTAGTGGCATTTGTTTGGTCAGTTGTAATGGTTGTCTGCTCTGTTGTGACTGTTGTCTGCTCTGTAGTGCCATTTGTCTGGTCAGGTGTAACAGTTGTCTGTTCTGTTGTGGCATTTGTCTGGGCAGTTGTAACAGTTGTCTGCTCTGTTGTGCCATTTGTCAAGTTAGGTGTAACAGTTGTCTGCTCTGTTGTGCCATTTGTCAAGTCAGGTGTAATAGCTGTCTGCTCTGTTGTGCCATTTGTCAAGTCAGGTGTAACAGTTGTTTGTTCTGTTGTGCCATTTGTCAAGTCAGGTGTAACAGTTGTTTGTTCTGTTGTGCCATTTGTCAAGTCAGGTGTAACAGTTGTTTGTTCTGTTGTGCCATTTGTCAAGTCAGGTGTAACAGTTGTCTGCTCTGTTGTGCCATTTGTCAAGTTAGGTGTAACAGTTGTTTGTTCTGTTGTGCCATTTGTCAAGTCAGGTGTAACAGTTGTTTGTTCTGTTGTGCCATTTGTCAAGTTAGGTGTAACAGTTGTCTGCTCTGTTGTGCCATTTGTCAAGTTAGGTGTAACAGTTGTCTGCTCTGTTGTGCCATTTGTCAAGTTAGGTGTAACAGTTGTCTGTTCTGTTGTGGCATTTGTCAAGTCAGGTGTAACAGTTGTCTGCTCTGTTGTGCCATTTGTCAAGTCAGGTGTAACAGTTGTTTGTTCTGTTGTGCCATTTGTCAAGTCAGGTGTAACAGTTGTCTGCTCTGTTGTGACTGTTGTCTGCTCTGTTGTGCCATTTGTCAAGTCAGGTGTAACAGTTGTTTGTTCTGTTGTGCCATTTGTCAAGTCAGGTGTAACAGTTGTCTGCTCTGTTGTGCCATTTGTCAAGTCAGGTGTAATAGCTGTCTGCTCTGTTGTGGCATTTGTCAAGTCAGGTGTAACAGTTGTCTGCTCTGTTGTGCCATTTGTCAAGTCAGGTGTAACAGTTGTCTGCTCTGTTGTGCCATTTGTCAAGTTAGGTGTAACAGTTGTCTGCTCTGTCGTGCCATTTGTCTGGTCAGTTGTTTGCTCTGTTGTGATTCTCTCTGTTGTTACATTGGATGCCTCCGTGGTCGTATGACTTTCTGTTGTGAGACCTGTGGTTACACCTTGAGTCGTGACTTCCGTTGTGGTCTCATTGAACGTCAGGGTGGTGTTTCCACCCGTGGTAAATGTCGCTGAACTGGAGCTGACACTAACCTCTGGATGTGAAATCAGGTCTCAACTTATAAAGATCATCTCAGAAACAACAAAAAACACTAGTAAAAAAAAAAACGACAACAAACCAAATCAAGCTCTAGAGAGTTATCTACAGACACAGGAATCATCACTATTAGTAAGCGATTTTTTCTTTTTTTTCTTCTTTTAAAAAAACTAATAATGTTGTAAGAGTGACAAGGAAAACTAACTTGCCAAACCCATACACAACACATGAAAACAAATGTGTTCAATCACCTAATGTGATCAATACTGAGATGCGACAGAGCAGTTCTAGGGGTGGATCAAGACAAGAGCATTTCTACACTCGCGCAAGCGTAGATCCTACATCAAATGGACTGAAGTGTGAAGCTACCACTACCAATCTAAATTGATAAGAGACAAGAATGGAAATGACGTAATGCTGAAAGTTTTTCTTGCTCTACTGAAATCTAAGAAAATGAGATGATATATGAAAATGTGTTGATAAGGATGGCTGGTTGCGTGAATCACTTTTTTACAATGCAAAACCGTTCTTTTATTGCTTTTTAATCCATTTTATTCTATCTTTTGTCAAGCATAATGTCAAACTTTCAGTAGAAAAACAGCAACTGAATCACAGCTTCACAGTGATTGTGCCATTATGAACAAGTGAGTAAAATGAATGTGGAACGGATATTAATGCAACCTCGGAAATTTGGCAAGCTGTTGCACAAATAGCAACCTTGAGCATGCAAGACATGACAAACTTTTTAATTCTAGCAATTTCTTCCTTGATTCATCTACCATAACCCATAAGCAAAAAAAGCCTGACTTCCTACATCAATTCCTTTCCGCTTACTTGTGCATAGAGTCTAAAATCGTAAGACATATTTAACAAGAAGTGAACATTTACTTTCTCTGCATTTATTTTTGTCTTTTAATTTTTGTTTTTAGTTTTCACTGCTAAAAATTCTCAATCACCATGAGTTAATATGAGATAGATTAAACACAGAAGTATTAAATATTATCCATCTATTTCTATGCTTTTATTCCAACGGAACGTAGTCGATGCAATGTGATAATCTCATGCTTCTTAATCTTACTGTCTCCAACTCTCCTTTAATAGCCTTAAACAGAGGCAGACAAACAAATCGACGAACAGAGTCAGAGAGAGGGAGACAGAGAAAGAGAGAGTGAAATAGTAAGATACAGATTAACAGACAAATAGAAAGACGGTATCAAGGAGAGAACAAAAAGCATTGTTCTTTGTTTAAAGTGGTAAGTTTGCAAGCCAACATCACTCCTTTTATTCTAATTAGGAGCCACTGAGCAATTTATTTTCCACAAAGAAGACTTAAGAGAAATTGAACTAAAACAATAAAACAAACAATAATAAAAGCTTTTATGAGAAAGAGTAAACCACACATGCAGATCGGAGATTATAAAAACTAGCAAAGCATCAACAAAACATGTAAAACTAGCAAGCGATTAAGCTGTAGAAAAGGCCAAAAAGCACAACAAGTTAAACAAAGAACAACTACAAGTTGTGCAAAGCAAAGCATTCAAATTAAAATCAAATCCAAACTCCTTTCCAGTTAATTTAGTATTAAAAATATGCTATCTGCATAAGAGGGGAAGCAAAGTGTAAGTGTAATTTCATTGGTAACATGTTGATTTTTAGAAAAAGAAAGTATTATCTGAAAATGATGAATGAAAAATAAAAGAATGATACCTTATGAATTTATCTTGTACTTTATTTCTTGATTGCAAATTCTTTTTACTTTAAATTTGGAAACTCAATTTTTCAGTATTTTATCTTTTAAATCTATGACATGAATCTCATTAAGATAAAAAAAATATCCAACTCATCTTTAAACATCACCTCATACAATCACATTGGTGTAGATCAATTAAACGTGGAGCTATCTGATATCTTTTTTTTCATTCACGCAGACTTCATAAGACTAAGAGATTTAGGTTTTTCTGTCGGGGTGTGTTCATTAAGGTTTTATTCTTGAAATAATCTCCTTTTTTCTGAAAGCATTTTAAGCTATCCTGATGATATTTTCTACATCCTGTTGGTAAATGCATTACAGTATTACAAATGTACGTTATAAGTGGTAAATCACAAGAATGAGCTGCACATATTTTCTCTGTCATAAGTTTAGTAATGTGCAAGTATGCTAGGGACCAAGGTAGTGTTCACTGCTTTTAAGTATGCAAGTGATCAAGGTAGTGTTCACTGCTTTTAAGTATGCAAGTGATCAAGGTAGTGTTCACTGCTTTTAAGTATGCAAGTGATCAAGGTAGTGTTCACTGCTTTTAAATATTCAAGTGATCAAGGTAGTGTTCACTACTTTTAAGTATGCAAGTGATCAAGGTAGTGTTCACTGCTTTAAGTATGCAAGTGATCAAGGTAGTGTTCACTGCTTTAAGTATTCAAGTGATCAAGGTAGTGTTCACTACTTTTAAGTATGCAAGTGATCAAGGTAGTGTTCACTGCTTTTAAGTATGCAAGTGATCAAGGCAGTGTTCACTGCTTTAAGTATGCAAGTGATCAAGGTAGTGTTCACTGCTTTTAAGTATGCAAGTGATGAAGCAAATGACATAGGGGAGGTGAACAAGGGCTAATGCTTGGGGATTTCATACTGAGCAATCTCAACAGCTTACCTGTTGTAGCATCTGTGACTGGGCTGTCTGTAGCATTGGTGACAGGAGCATCTGTGGCATTAGTAACAGTTGCATCTGTAGCATTAGTAACAGGGGAATCTGTAGCGTTGGTGACAGGAGTATCCGTAGGCGTTGGTGACTGGAGCATCTGTAACATTGGTGACTGGAGTATCTGTAGCATTGGTGACTGGAGCATCTGTAGCATTGGTGACAGGAGCATCTGTAGCATTGGTAACAGGAGCATCCGTAGCATTGGTAACAGGAGTATCTGTAGCATTGGTGACAGAGCTGTCTGTAGCGTTGGTGACAGGAGCATCTGTAGCATTGGTGACAGAGCTGTCTGTAGCGTTGGTGACAGGAGCATCTGTAGCATTGGTGACAGGAGCATCTGTAGCATTGGTAACAGGTACATCTGTAGCATTGGTAACAGGGCTGTCTGTAGCATTGGTGACAGGTGTATCTGTAGCATTGGTGACAGGGCTGTCTGTAGCATTGGTGACAGGACTATCTGTAGCATTGGTGACAGGTGTATCTGTAGCATTGGTGACAGGGCTGTCTGTAGCATTGGTGACAGAGCTGTCTGTAACATTGGTGACAGGTGTATCTGTAGCATTGGTGACAGGGCTATCTGTTGCATTGGTAACAGGGCTGTCTGTAGCATTGGTGACAGGGCTGTCTGTAGCATTGGTGACAGAGCTGTCTGTAGCATTGGTGACAGGTGTATCTGTAACATTGGTGACAGGGCTGTCTGTAGCATTGGTGACAGGGCTGTCTGTAGCATTGGTGACAGGGCTATCTGTTGCATTGGTAACAGGGCTGTCTGTAGCATTGGTGACTGGAGCATCAGTGGCATTGGTGAAAAGGAGTGTCAGTGGCGTTAGTGAAAGGACTATCTGTCGCATTGGTGACAGGCATTGTGGCATTGGTCACCGGTGCGTCTGTAGTAACTGGTGGTTCCACAGAATCGTCTATTTCCTTGCATGCATAAACAACTTGCCATCCTTCAATTGTTATTTTTGAGTAAACAGTGCTAGAGACCACCGTAGTAGTTGTAGTTGTGCGCCTAAGAAAAACTCATAGGTTTTGCGTACACTGACAGTTCTTGATGTAAATGTGGTGGTATTTGCAACTCGCACACCCTCCAAATAAAGTGATAATCCATATTGCACACTCCAAGAATATTCAACTCTCACAGCAACATTCACTTCTATACGAGTAGTGAAAACAGTCCATTCTTGTGTTTCAGTACTGACAGTCAAAAAGTATTTGCCATGTCTGTAATACATTGCCACACCATAACTATTTCTCTCACACCACCATTAGTGAAGATGTACATATTTTCTGTCACAGATTCAACCTAGAGAATACAAGTTCACTCAATAACAAATGCATGATTTAATAAGATTGAAAGAATCTTAAATGTCTTTCAAATAACGGTTTGATATATCATATATATATATATATATATATATATATATATATATATATATATATATATATATATATAAAACATATGAATCATGTGCAAATATTTTCTTCAAAGCCTTTGAACTTTGGATACTATTTCATCAATTAGCTTTCATGGAGCTTCAAAATTTATGGAAAGAACAAAATGTTGAAAATTCCCAAAGCTTGTATTTCCACAGCAATGTACGAATGTGAAGGATAGACCTTAACATGATAGAAAAAAATCAGTGCATTTGAGATGAAGAGCTATCGAAAGACTCTACCCATACCATGGACTGAAACAGAGGATATACTAGCCAAAAAGTTTCAAACAAGAACATTCTTAAAAGAATAAACATTAAATTATGCATGTTTCTAAATTGAAATAAAGAAACAAACACATGACATATTTCAGTCACATAAAACGTAATAACTCCTTAAAGAGACTATTTTCGGAAGGTGTAATTGAGGGAAAGAGAGGAAGAGCTTGCAAAAGATGGGATCAAGGCATACCAGAGTGGATGAGGGACTCACCAACATACTTTGAAAGGAAAGCAAGTGAAAGACTGACCTTTCATGCACAGAGTGTTGTGATCTGCACACAGAACCTCTTTTTTTATTGTCCGTCTCCGATGGGACTAGGTGTTGATCCACATTCCTGAACCAGGGGGTAGGTTTTACTCGAAAAAACTCAAGAAAACTTTTCAACCATCCGAGGCTTGAACCTACAACCTTTTGATCAAGAGACCGACACCTTACCCTCGGACTATTGTCCCCCTCAACACTGAAGAATACATATACATCATTTTGATTAAAATGTAACGTATGCCTTTGTGTTAAAGTTGTGACAGTTTCAAATATGAACTCTTTCAAATGAATCCAACACCCATGATAAAATGAGTGAACAGACACACGACACAGAAACCAAACAAGAAACATTTGACTCTAGATTTTTACCCTCAAGCCAAAGGAGACTGTAATGCCAAACTGGCAAAGTGCTGGATTCCACAGACAACTGTCTCTGTCTATGCTGGTTAGGTTAATATATTGATCTTCTCCATTCAGTTGACAAGCTGTTTCTCCCTTCCCCAGTGAAGATGCTAATGAGACTTGGATCATTCACTACAGTAAAGTTTCCAAGGCTTGTGACCAAAACATTGGTGTTGATTGAAATGAAGACAAAATCAATTCTGATGATCTCTTCATCTGTGAACAGAGAATTATCAATGGGTCAACAAATATGAAAACGATTTGAAACGGTGTAATTAGTTTTATTGCCATCATTGAAAAATTGTCATGACATAATCCGTTTTAGTTCTTAAGATGATTCCACATTTTCAAAAATCGTTACGTGAATTAGAGATGCATGAACAGAACTTCAAATGACATAGATCTATTGAATTCATGTAGAAATTATCAATTTTGAAAAAGGCATACTGCAGTCAGTGAGAAGAAATAAACACTAGCGAAAATGAGATATTTAATTCAGGAAGGCATAAATAGTAGTGAATCAGGTTAAAATATCCAACTACAAAACTAAATGATCAAACAGTCTTTTTCCCCCCTGATTAAAATGCTGTTCACAAAAGTCTATGATTATCTAAGTTCTACTCGTAGAGTAGACAAACATAATAATCTTATTTCTACTCACAAGTGATTTCTATCCATGTAGTTGTGTTACCAATACAGAGCTGCTGTGGGTTTGATTCATTCACAAAATTTCTTCCATAGCACAGGTTGTCAATTATGCAGATATCATCCTGTGATATCACGATGAAACAAAGAAAAACCAACATAAAATTATCTTATCATATAAGCATTCAAAAGTCAATAAGCTTACAGTATTGGCAAATAATAAGAGAGAAAGCACCCACACATCAAATGCCATGACTTGAAAAGCATCCACTAAAACAACAAGCCAAATAATAATAGTGCCGCTGACAACTGTGAAAATAGGCCCACCATTACTTTTCCTTAGTATTAGTGCACTCTACCTGTCTACCATGTGCAAAAATCTCAAGATGAATGAAAGAATGAAAGGAAAGAACTAGGACCTACCACTGTTGCCTGCCAATCACTCACATCACACTGACTATTGTAATGACAACATCAACAAATAGAAGCAACCATCAGTACCAGACCAGTACCACTTCTATGACTACTACCACCACTACTATGACAACTACTACTACTACCATGACTACTACTACTATTACTTCTACTCTACTACTACCATTACTACTACCACAACTACTACTACTAGTATTACTACTACCGTGACTACTACTACTACTTCTACCACTACTACTACCACTGCTACTACCACTACTACTACCACTACTACTGAGACTACTATTCTACTTCTATCACTACTACTACTACCACTACTACAGAGACTACTACTACGTCTACCACTACTACTACAACTATTACTACCACTATTACAGAGACTAACACTACTGCTACCACTACTACTACTACTACTTCTACCACTACTATTATTACTATTACTACTTATATGACTATTGACCATTATCTTACTTCAAACGATGATGATAATAATAATAGTAATAGAGTGGGTATAAGCAAACTAATTATTACATAATGCCAATTGGTCAGACCTTTAGGCCTACAACTTAGACTCAAAACAAGAGAGAGGAGGACGCATAAGAAAGAAGAGGAAGAACAAATGCAGCGTACATTTCTTAAAAATTTCATTCCTCTTTTCTTTTCCTACTGATCACAAAAGTAGGTGTCCATTGCATACAGCAGCCAGACCTAATTCAGTATGAATCCTGGCCATTATCAGTCCCATACTAGTGAAAACATCTTCTTAATTTGCATTAGTTATGAGGGGTGCCTTTGACCTGGACAAAATGTTCCAATGACAGTCTGCAAGTGTTGTGTGCTGATGCGAACCATAGGTGTCAATCGCCTTGTTCATCTGATGGACTGTCTGGTGTCAACCTCGAAAAGCCAGAGGCTGGCTCGGTAGGATCTAATGCATTAGCATAGATTCTCAGCCTACAACAAGGCCTACTTGAGAAAAACATAAAAGATATAATAAATAAATTACCTTTGTTGACATGCATCATCACTGCAAGTATAACAGGCAGAGTCAAAGGAGACAAATATGACAGTCTCACTGATGAAAGTTACATTCCTCACATTAGAGACTGAAACCTCATAAATGCCAGTCGTTGTCAGTGTGCATCGCACCTCTTCAGAGCTCACATAAGTTGCTTGAACTTCGATCATCTCATCATTTGTGCTGATGAATGTTGAACTTGACACCTGAAGATAAAAAAGAGATAAAGATGGATTAATAATCTGTATCCCCGCACAAGTGCTGACTCATTGACTCTGCATCATTTGTCCCCCTAGCAGGCCATTTCATTCATCAAAATCTTCAACTCTCTGGGGAGTATACAGTACAGCAGCCTGTAAGACACTTCATACTAACATTCCACAAGATCCGTCTCTATCTATAGCTGGATACTCATTCATGCCTGAGTCAAGTGAGGAAAGCAGAGTAAAGTACCTTTACTAAGAGTACAACATTTTTTTCAAATCAACAGGGCTAGCCATTTGGTTTGGCGAGTTTAGGACATACATGTTGATTTTTTTATTTTTTATATTCGAGTAGAACATTTGTCTACAAGATTATGATAGAGAAATATCTATAGGACATATAAATTATTTGTTATACAATATTTTGTAGGCGGGGGTAGGGAAAAATAGCTAAAACTTTGGTGTCAATGACCCTAAAATTGAGTGAGAAGATAGCACTGAAAAACCTGTAGTATTAGACAGTAACTGCCAAACTGGTAGCACTAGCTTCATCTGGCTAGCGGCTACACATTGCTGAGTTTAAGGCCCAATACAATAGCAGGACAGAGTGGAAAATTTTGGCGTGTCGGAAGGAGAGAAACAGTTTTTATAATCTCCATATTACACACTTGCTTAAAAATGTAGTGACTATGGGAAAATCAACCTGGGATTGTTGACTGCTCTCATTGGCTTACAAGTCGCCCACCAGTATTTCTTTGATAAGGATTCTGTGCAGCTCTGCCTAGCATTGAGTGATATAAGAGGCGGAAGGCAGAGTTTTGCCCGTGTGTGTGTTTGTAAACACTCACACACTTATGTAAGAATAGACGAAAAGAACAAAAGCTGGTCATTCTGACTCCTCTGTCTTTACTAAAGTGCACATTTTAACCTGGATTATCAATCCTCTTTACATTAGAAACAATTGCAAACACTGTTGAAAGAGAAAGGGGCTGATACAAGAAGGGTTACCCATCTGAAGCATCTTGTTTTTTTGTTATTTTCTATTGATTTCTTTATTTGCATTTTTCTTGAAACATAGTCACATTTATGTTCGACCTTCTCCGTTATTCACTGACCATTATGTATATTTCGTACACAGATTCTTCTTAACAATATAAAAAAAATGACATTAGATTATTCAAATATCTTGTAAACTTGTAGAGATTTTTTTTTTGGTTAATAAAAATGCCCTTTTTTGGAATATACACAATAGATCTATATGTCATTAAAAAAATTCATTAAAGAATAGTAACTATCCAAAATATCTCAATTTTCTGACATCATATTTTAGATATTGAAGAACTAAGTGATGAGCTCGAGCTTGAAAATTGGGTAAAACTCCAAGGTGGCGGCTGTTTCCATGGCAACCAAAGACACTAAAAAGTTTTAAAAGATAAGGGATGACTACATTTTGACAGTTACTCATGTATACACTCAAATGAAAAACCTGAACTCAAAAGCAAAAACACTTCAGAAAGTGCCCCCCCCCCCCCCCCCCTCTCCTTAATGTCTGATCAAATTGAGAGAAAATAAACAACTGAACCAAGCCTCCTAATGAGCGTACACATTTTACAAGGAATACATAAAAATGTTGAAATCTTACCTCCATTCTCCTCACAAAGCAAGTCAGCTGTGTGGAGTCCACAAAACCTGTGCCCACAACAGTGACTACCACACAGTCACTCAGTCTGGTGTCACAGACATTTTCAGGTGTGGGGAACACAGTGGGCGGTTTGGTGGCTGGGATAGAGCAATCAACCCCAGGAAGGACTGGCTGAGAGCATCAATGCCAGTGTTGCAAACACAACCATCTGGAGAGATTTTGAATGGTTTTCATGCAGTAAATTTATCATTTCAAAATCTAGTGCAG
>JAXRKP010000045.1:401713-421713 GCA_037039925.1 Doris montereyensis | reverse complement strand
AAATGCAGCTTTTTTGAACAGATAAAAACAGATTTTTTTTTATATATTTTACACATCAACAGCTAAGGTGATCTCAGGTTTTTGGTAAGATTTTTAAATTTTACTTAAGGGCTCTTCTGTAAATGGCCAAGGGCTCTTTAATATGCATACAATGTTGTGATCTGTACACATGACCTCTTTTTTATCATCTATCTCCAATGGGACTAGGTGTCGATCCACCTGCTTGGACCAGGGGTAGATATTACTGCAAAAAAAGTTGAGAACATTTTTTCAACCTGTTGGGCACGAAGCCACGATCTTTTGGTTGAGAGGCTGAACCATGGAGTCACCCTGTCTTAAAATAACTGATATATTCTAGTTTTGAATAAAATATAACTATTTATGAAATACACAGAACAATTCCGAAAACAAAGGAACCATGCTATGTATTCGATAATTAGATTTATGGCAACAATCAACTTAAAGTAGTAACTTTAGAACAACTAAATCAATGAGAACAACTTGATACCATTTTTAGGAAGTGACTATAGGATTACGATCTGTTGTTAGTAACCTGCAGAAACAGTATCCCTTCTTACTTTGTATGGTCAATTTTTAATCTCTGTTACAATTCAGTTCCAATGATTTGGTAAAAAGTAAGTATATCATTCACTTAAAAGTCAAAATTTTGTTATTCTCATATCAGCAGCTGTCTCTTCAATCCCCACAATGCCTCTTTCCCCAATGCCCTCCAAAATCTATAAACAACAAAACAGAAACAAACAACCCCCTCAAACCCCCCCCCCCACAAAACAACAACAATAAAAGCAGCATGAGCCAAATAACTCATGTTTGATGTATCTTTCTCGAAAACTACCTGCCTGTCCATCTATCTATCTTTCTATATGTCTATTCATCAATCTATTAGTCGATCTATCTATCTATCAAACCATCTATCTATCTATCTATTTTTATCTATGTATCAATCTATCTACTTTGAAACAAACCTCCAACTCAAGCAAGTTCCTCATCTGTTTCCGCTTCTCTATTGGTGATCACAATGATATTGTCATTTCGCTTATCACCATCAAAATTGCCACACATTCCTGAGACCTTGTTAACGTCAAGAGCAGAAGGTTTGACAAAAACGTTCAAATATTTTCTTTCCTGCAAACCGTCAGCATTGCCAATGGTGACATAAGTTCCAGATGGAAGAACAACCTAAAATAGAGTAAGTTCAGTGTCAATTAAACTTGATGTATTCATATTAGAATTTTAATATACTCTTCTTCCCCATGATAGCTATGCAATTCGATTGACTGCCTTACAAATGGGATAAAATGTCACTGAAATTAAATCCGAGATTGTTTTCTGAAGAAATATGTCAAACTTGAGACTTCATTTGAAGATCAATCTTATTAAATCAATTGAAGTTTTTTTTTTGTTATAATCTCATGTTTTCATTAACAATTTAAAAGACAGAACCTATAAAACAGATAAGAAAATGTAACAATTACTATCAACAACTGTGTGGCTGTCTATTGTCATAGACATTTATCCACTGTTAGAAAGAGAAAGAGAAAGAGAAAGAGAGAGAGAAAGAGAAAGAGGAAGAGGAAGAAAGAGAAAGAGAAGAGAAAGAGAGAAAGAGAAGAGAGAAGAGAGAGAAAGAGAGAGAGAGAGAGAGAGAGAGAGAGAGAGAGAGAGAGAGAGAGAGAGAGAGGGAGAGAGAGAGAGAGAGAGAGAGAGAGAGAGAGAGAGAGAGAGAGAGAGAGAGAGAGAGAGAGAGAGAGAGAGAGAGAGAGAGAGAGAGAGAGAGAGAGAGAGAGAGAGAGAGAGAGAGAGAGAGAGAGAGAGAGAAAGAGAGTTGTTCCTTATTGCTTGTATAAGAAATGGCATAATGTAGATAACCATCATTATTCTATGTAATTTGTATCATATTACAGTAGTCTCCACCAAATTGCACGCTGCCAAAATGCATGATTCCTCATAATGCACAGATTTTTCATGCAACTGAAGTTTACAATGCTAATTACCCCCTCAAATGCAACAACGGTTGGCTTGACTTCGCCAAAATGCAGCAGGGATTTGTAAGTCAGTCTTTAATTTGTTGCATTTAAAGAATTAATTCAGTGAAAAACTTGCTAACCTCTTCTTGCCTTGTCCCAGTGACAAAATCTGTCATGCACATATGTGTGTGTGTGTGTGTTTGTGTGTGTGCAGGTGTCTGTGTGTGTGTGTGTGTGGAGTGAGTGTGTGTGTGTGTGTGTAGGAGTGATGTGTGTGTGTGTATGTCATTTAGATCTATGTTAACCATGTGTACACATACACACTACAAGTATGCAAAAAGTTTTGAGTCTCAGTCTGATCACCCTTACCTGCCCTTTCCCTCCCTGAATCGATAGGTCTGCCAGACAGACAGTCCAATGGTCTCTCTCTCTCTCTTTGATCCCAGTGAGAAAACTTAGGTCTACCAGACAGACAGTCTGATCGTCTCTCTCTCTCTCTCTTGATCACCGTGAGAAAATTTGAGAAAGTTCTACGGAGATCAGATCTTACACTGGATGTCACGTGACTCACCCAATAAAAAAACTTTGTTGCTGAATCTCTTCAACATCCCACCCCTTGTTGTAGTCTTGAGTGAGAGAAAAATGTATCAGATCTGTAAGAAGGCCTATAATGATTGGGCCTCGCCCTCAAACCAACGAACAACAAACAAACCCAAAACAATAAAAAAACAACCAACCAAAAAGAGTTCATTTCCAAACCAGAATGGCAATATGGATAATAGGTCTTGGCTGTTGACTCCTTCAAATTGCACATTTGCATAAAAATGCCTGCTTTTTGTCAACAATGGACCGTGCATTTTGGCAGAGACTACTGTATATTATTTCAGAATTGATCATCTGTTTGTGAAATGTTATGAAATTGTGACTAAAGCAAATTTCCCAAAAGGAAAAATAAAGATTATTTTATCTTATCTATCTTATCTTATCAACAATATTTACCCTGGTGGTGCTGTCATCGATCTCCAAAATTTGGAAGCCGTCCGGGAGTTCTCCGTTTAAAAATAAACGTCTTCTCAATGGTCTAAAGCCACGGGCTTCTCCTCGTCCAGGACTGCATTTGTTAACTCTGAATACATTATCTCCCTGTCTGATAGCAACAGCACAGATGCAGGATGCATACTCATCATATTCAGAGCACCGGCGGAAGAAGGCTCGTACTTCATAATCTAATGTTTCATGCTTGACCAGGACAAATTCACCCTCGATGTAAGCATCAAATTTGCTGAGAGAAACAGAATAAAACTTTGAGAATGAGAATGATAATGACAAATATTTGTTTTAAATCAATATTGTCCACTGTATTGAATGCTGCCATATCATCTGTTAAGTTAATAAATGTGATGCTATATTATTAAACATGAAGCTCATACATCCTAATATTTTAAATATGGTTAAGAATGATTCCTTAAGTAAGAATCCTTTTACATACCATATATCACCGCGTATAGAAACGCAACTTTTTAGACTTAATCATAGGTACAAGGTCTACATGCAGCTTATCTGTTGGTGTACACAAACATACTGTTTGTTTCCTTCCAAAAATAAATAATTACCTTACCATACATCATCGTGTATAGGACGCAACTTTTTGACTAATGGTGGTGACTAGTAGTGGTACATCGCCACTATGTGCACATCTTCGCATTACGATACAATACACTGTAGTACTAAGACACTGTAGTACTAAGACGCAATAAATATGAGGGAGAGGGAAAAATCAAATAAACACAGGTTAAATCCGGCCCCGTGATTCCGCAAAGCAATTGTTTGATCGATAAGGTGAACGCTTTAATGTTCCTGTGTGTGAGCGTGTGGTCAAAGAAGAATTAGAAACAAATAAATAAATAATTGGAGAGAAGATAAGGCAAGGGAAGAAGAGGAGGTTTGGTGTGGTGGTAGAACCATGGGCGGACCAGGAAAAAACGTTGTCGTCTTTCTTTTTCGGCACCTGTGCGTGCGTGCGCACACTCTCTCTCCCTCCCTCTCCTCCCTCTCTCTCCCTCCCTCTCTCTCTCTCTGTGTCTGTCTGTCTGTCTGTCTGTCTGTCTCTCTCTCTCTCTCTCTCTCTCCCTCTCCCTCTCTCTCTCTCTTTTTAAGGGAAAATACATGTATCGGCCTATACTTATCTACTTATCACATGAACACTCATTGTATAAATACATGAAATATTTCATCAGACACGAATATGCTTGAGACCAGATTTTCTTCTACAAAGTGGGTAATGTACAGTATTAATTAAATGTTTGCCTAAGATTTAGGATATGCGTTGCTAACATTGCAAATTGAGTCATGTCAATATATAGCTTTTGTAAGTATTGAGGTTTTCTTAATTCTTCTTTTGAAGTTAAAAGAGAAATGAAAAGTCAGCACAAGGAACAAAGAAAACTCACAAGCCATCAAATGTGTGAATATGTGGATCACCTGTAACCTCACATTCATTTGAGGTATCACTGTCTTCAACTTCAATCTGAAATGGAAACAAAAATCATATTGCTTCAATTTAATTTTAGGCCCATAAATGTATGGACACAGAATTTATTACTTTGCACACCATTCGCACTTAAATTTACTAGTCATAATTATTAAATAAAGGATAAAAATGATATCCTGATGATTATATGAAATGTGGTATATCTATGAATTAAAATAGGTTGAAATACTATTTTTTCACAATTAAATGAAGAAATAAATAAAAATATGATGCTGAAAAATACACAAAGTTCACAGTGAATTGTAAAACTCAACATACTGTACCAGAGGAAACTGACATGTCATTATTTAAATTATCTAAATAAACATTTTACAACACAAAAGTAAAACGAGAAAGTTGTTTTGTGTTTAATGAAAGTCTAATAAAGGGATATTTTCAGTAATAATAATAAAAATAATAATAATAATAATAATAATAATAATAATAATAATAATAATAATAATCGTAATAATAATAATAATAATAATAATAATAATAATAATAATAATAATAATAATGCACAAAAGATTTCCAAATAATGATAGCAAAAATAAGATAGAATGTAAAATGACTAAGGAGGTCAACTTGTACACAAAAATGAAGAGCTGGCTGGTATGGTTACCTCGATTGTTGTGACAGTGACACGATACGTGACAGATGTCTGAATTCTGAGATGGGCACTGACTTCCATGGAAAGTTCTTGGGTGCCGTCCTTCAGGCCGTCAATTCCTGCTGTGACAGTAAACTGAATTCTGTCTGCCATGTCAGTGACGTCAAAACTTCACTACAGGTATACTGGGAAGAGTTGCTGTTCCATGAGATGAGGGGCTTGTGGGGTGCGACTTCCGTCAATACACTGTCCAAAAAGGTGTCATAAGATATCTTAAAGTGAGCTTAGACAAAGATTGCATTAGGCAGAATGCACTAAGTAAGATGAAATATAATTAAATTCACAGAATGAGCAGCACACAGAGAAAATCATCGTGGCAATTTCACAGGAATTAATCATGCTGTGTCCACACCTGAGCATTTTTCAGCAAACAGGGCGTACATTCATTTGATGCGTTTGTACTCAAGTGTGAACTGCTATTCAAGAAAGTAGCTGTGCACAGAGTTTTCTGTCGTGGCCAGGACACATTTGGAATGTGCGACCTGTGTGGCTAACAAGAAAAACAACCCAAAACCACATCCAGACCAGAGCACGTTGTGTGTCTTGTTTTGTCTTAGCGTCCTGTTTGCCAAAAAAGGCTGAGGTGTGGATCAAGCATTTTCATTTCTAACTTTGTTCATAGTTTAAATCTGTAAGGAAAAACCATTTCTAATTTTAATTCTATTGTTTTATCTTCATGCATCAATGATATTTTTCAATTGCATTTTACTCCAATGAATTACAAACCAGCAAAGTCATAGATGGTTGAGTTGATGTAGTAAAACGTCTCATATTTCCACAACTTATTGTTTTGAGGACTTTTCAGAAGTGGTGTGTAAGAATTTTTTTTTTATCCCATCCAGTAAAATTTAAGGAGAATAATATGAGAAATAATAGAAGATCTTGGTGTCAGCATTACCTAAAATAAAACTTCAGATTTGTGTCCTCTTCAATTCATAGAATGACACATTTATCATTGACATAAAAATTCTAATAGTTATGGCAATGAAAGGACAATTACCTTGACATATAAAATATTGATAAAATCTGAAATCTGTACAATTTTAAGCACCTCTGAAATTCAACTTTTATATTCAAATAAATGTTATAAGCCTGTATTACTTAGAACATCAACGTCTGTATTCTAGAAAATCAGATTTGGCAAAGATTTATGAAAAAATAAAAAATGACTAAAATATCACCTTCAAGTCTTGATTCCTTTCCGTATATTCAACAGATATCATCCATGTGCAGTCTTCCTCCGTGACAGATTCATTGCAGAATATCCTAGGTGGTAGTGTGCAAATTACTGTCACTGCCTCAGAATCTTTGCCCTCTTTCACAGTTATCTTTCTCTCAATAATCTGGCAATTAAGTTAATTGAGTTGATAATGGTAGTCATTTTATCTCGCACATCTTTCAAAAACAAAATATTGTGAAAAGTCTCATGGGATACGTCAATGCACAACTTTTTAATTTGAGGCTCTGTTTTACAAAAAGTTTCATGTGTGAGACAAGCGTAATGCAAATGATTAAAAACTTTTAAAAATGTGAAAGAAAACAGAACGAAATCAATATTTCTTGAGCAGCTCCACTCTCATAAACAGACAGTGTGAACTGACCACTTTAAATTTTCCTGAATTACATAAAAATAATGTTTCCAAGCTTCTTGTTGTAAGGTAAAAAGTTAATTTTAACACTGCACCTGTAGCTCAGCCACAAAATAACGACTCAACCTCTCACGGCCTCTGGTGTTCTCACAGTTTCCTTGAACACATGCTGAAACTCCACAAGACAGCTTTGGAGAGAGGAAAAATTGTAAAAAAATTTGAATAATACATGAACATTTGTAAACGAGTGATTTCATCACATTTCTTAGGTCTAAAACAACAAAATGTATGTAATATAATTTTCTTTCTACATTGTGATGTCAGTGCAAGGTCAGTATCGTTACGAGTTAATAACCTGAAATAATGGTTAAAGAACTGGTTAGCCTTTAAGATCTTTACTTGACTACCTAAGTACCTAGTACCTAGCTATAGGCAAAGTCTGTTGACAAACAATTACTGATCAGTTGGCAAGCCTGCATTTGTGTGTAGATAAAAATAGTTGATCCATCTTTATCTTTAAATGAATAATTTTATCTTTAAACCATTTAAACAATCTCTATAGAATTAATGCATATCCACTAACAAACGTTTTTTCTAAACATAAACACATTTTAAGACATATCAAGCATGCATCATTTAATATTTTAGTGATTTGCAAATGGTTTGCACAATTCAAACAAACCAAAAAAACTAATATCTGTATCACAATCTGAATGAAATCATTTTACCATTGGTTATGGGTGTGTGTGTGTGTGAGTGGGGGGGGGGGGGGAGGGGAGCTCAATGTGTACTATGTCAGAGTGAAATTTATTAGCAGAAAGAATAGGAAATATATTCTTACCTTGGCACCATATGAAAGGGTAGAAAATGAATTTTCTGACAAGAATGCTTGGTATTGTTTCCTATAACCTCATTGGAGATCTGCACATCATCAACATACCAAGAAACTGTATACTCAAACTCTTCGTTTTTCTCTGCTTCCAAGGCATCAAAGTGACACTCAAAAGTTACAAGTGATGTAGAATTTACCATGCGTAGATCAAAGTCAGGCATCTTTTCAAATTTTGGAATGACTGTTAGCAAGACAAAGTCAGACATAAACTGTATAACCAAGTTTTTATACAGGACAGCCATGAAAAAATTCATTAAAATAACCCCAACACAACCAAATAAATTAAAAATATGCAAAATCAAGGCACATAAAGATTTAAAATACAACATCAAACAATCAATGAAGATATCTGCTTTAGACTTTAAAACTATGTGAGTAACACATTATTTCCCCCATCAATGTGTATACCACTTCCTAAAGATTTAACAAGAATGCGTAGACACAGACATTTTCTGGTGAATCATAGTCTTTCTTAAGCATTGATTTCAAGAAGAATTCTAGTCACATGCCCTGAATCAATTCACCATAAATTCTGACGGATAAGTGAAATCAACAATGTTTATTTTAAGAGAAAAAATAATTAATTAATGCATAAGAGGAGTCCGCCTTCAAAGCAGTTGTCTTTTTAAAAAAATTAAAAAAGAAAGAAAGAAAAAGAAATCATTTCAACCTGTGATAAGACTCACCAAGAGTAAAGTCCAACCTATCAGCAGTGTCAATCGTGCAAGTGACAAAATTTAGAGTGTCGATAATAATGTTTGTGAATGTATTTTCCTGTGTGCCCGCCAATCCTGATCGGGTTTGTAGATCGCAGATTTGTTGTCTTTGTCAGTACAACAAAGCGGGTTGATGTGGCCACTGAGACATCTCCAATCAACAATCTCAAGCCTGATGAGTGATGGGAAATATTTGAGTGTTATATAAAAGGCAAACAAAAGAAAAAACAAGTAAATGATTTTCATATCAAAGAGCGAAAAAAAGTCATTGTTAGGTCAAGAAAATCTTACATTATAAAATGACCAAATCTACTTGCTTTATTTTTTTAAATTTAGTATTTCAAGTAAATTTAAGTGCCTCTGAACAGTTGAGTAAGTGACAAAAATTTGAGTCATTGTTAAAGAAAACAATAAAGGATAAATTGACCTATAAGGCCCTTCTTTCCTTAAGGATTTTTGCTGTTTTCTTCGAAATTTGTCCCAGTTTCTGTCACTTTCAATCTTTGTTTTCTTTCATTTTCTTTCCAAGACAAACTAATAAATTTTGAATGTTGCTTTGCTCACCATAATCTTGAATTTCACTTTTATTTTTCCTTTTTCGTTACCTTTCAACAGTGTCAAAGACACTTGGATTTGTTGTGATTGGTCTGTTTTAGATTACTACATTTATTCACATTACTCATGACATATTTTTTGTAATAAAACAAAACAAAACATGCATTACAAAACAACCACAAATCCATTACCAACAAAAAAAACCCAACTCCAACTTAACAATGTCCACCCCCCACTTAATTTTTTTTTTTTAAAATGTGATCTTACCAGTTTGCACGCTCCAAGAAAATGTAATGTCCATGAACTCATCAATTGTGTACTCAGTAGTAGTGCAAGTCCATTCTCTGTCCTCCGTACTGACCCTCACATACATTCGGCCTTCTCTTATCCAGATGGAATAGCCATAAAAACCAGGGATGTCTGGTCCACTTGTCAAAATGACCATTTCTTGTTGGATAGACAGAGAAAGTACACAACGTGTTTATAAGTAAACCTCATTTTGGATATTTAGACATTCAGTATACTATTTAAGGATTTCATGCAGTATTTCATGTAAGGAGGATTTGATTTTCACAGAACAAAAAAATTCTGTCTCAAGATATCAGTTTTGCTACTATGAATGAACTACAATTGAAAGGTTATCAGTTTACATTAAGTAAGTTACAATGGTAGGTAGATAAGTCATGTAATTGAACTGTTATGAGACAAAGAAATTAAAAGGTACATAAATTTTCAATGTTGAACTTAATCAGGTAGATTTGATATAGATTACAAAAGATGTTGTTGATGTGAGTAAGTTCAGTAAGTCAAATCAAATCAAACTCTCTTAAATAAGAGAAATTCAATGCTAACACCTACCATTTGTCTCACGTAGAATTTTGACACGCAGAGATATGGTTAGACCCAGATCACAATCAAGGATGTTGAAGAAACATCCCAATCCGGTAGGAAGTTCCAGGTATTGATCTATGCCATTAAGAGTAATTGACAGGCCACCAAATGGTCCAGGAATCAGATGTGGGATGATGTTACCGTTAATAGTGAAGTTGTATGTCAAGGTGATCAAGAGGCGGTTGATTATCTCCACAAATTGGAAGTTTGTTTGATTTACTTCCGTTACTGATGAGGTAAAAAGAAAAGAAAAAAGATTTTCAAAACCATAATATGTGAGATCCGTAAAGGAAAAATTAGATTTCTATCGATAGTTTCATGATCAACTCCACACATCTATGCAAAAGTAAGAATGTGACAGCAGTCTAGCTATAGATGATGTAGAGCTAATTGTTAAGTCACACAATGTCAAACACTGTGATAGCAGTAAAGAGTTGTCTGCCCTGGCGCATTACATGATGTAACAGTGTTACTTGAGCTCTTAGTTCAAATTTCATTTAAAATCATTTCCTACATACCCGGTACACTACTTATAAATGTTATGTGTTAGTTTTTTATATTCACACTCTGATAGTGCTTATAAATTAACACTGTCACTACAATACAGCATTTTTATCACAAAGCATTTTTCTGATATCCTCGTAAAACGTTAATTGTTAAAGGAAAATAATCAATACATACCTTTACCTTTTTTCCAATAGCATCCCCACCCTCCCAACCTCCACCCATACATACACACATAGACACACACACACAAACAGATAGGTCAACAAAAGGAAACTGAGAACAAAATCAATATATCAATCCTTATCATACAACATCTACTCTCCCCACTCCCCCCACCCAAATTAGAATACACAAAAGCATCCCCAGACAACACCCAAATAAGGACAACATCATACAGTCACGTCTTGATAGTCTGGACTTGGATGATCCAAATGCCTCAAAAATAAAAACAGATGAACTGGGGATAGATTTTTTTCTTCTTTATTTGTATCCGATAATCCGGAATTTCAGGATTCCAAATATGAACACCTGATTTCAGAATATAGAGATTATGCTTCGATAAACCAAAGTCAACTGTTCAAAATAATTTAACCAGCAGTCCCCTGATGGCATATCAAAGCAACTGACTTGACTTCATTAACACCACTTCTGTTATACAATTTAGCAACATGGCGTTACAGCCAATTGACTGAATACGAGTGGGTGTCCGGTCGACCAAGACACAAAGCACATCGCCGCTAGTGGCTGTCTCAGGCCTACATGACTAAGTTCTGAGGCACCTTTCACTGATTCACAATGTGTCACTTTGATATGCGATTCGATAATCCGGATGTCTTGGGAATCCGGACAAATTGCTTGGAATGGAGGTGTTCAGACTATCCAGACGTGACTGTACATTAATTTCTGAACCCAAAGTATTTAAAATTAAGATCAATGACAAACATAATTATTTTACCTGTTACTGTTGTCCATACATTGGGATTTGTTACACTGCATTTCTCTGCCTCATTTTCCGGATTGACAAAACCTTCCTCATAACAGGTACCATTTATAACACAGTTATCATTCTGAAAATAAGAAATAAGAAATTATATGGTATGTATATAAGTATACATACACACACACATACATAAGCATATATATATATATATATATATATATATATATATACATATATATATATATATATATATATATATATATATATATATATATATATATATATATATATATATATATATATATATATATATATATATATATATATATATATATATATATATATATATATATATATATATATATATATATATATATATATATATATATCATAGCAGTAGCATTCTACGAACATGCTACCTAACAGCACAGACCACCTTCTTGCATGCTATTCTTAGGAAACAGAATTCTTTCTACATAAATTAGCCCATTAACTACATGCCCGGACTGGCTAAAAGTACAATTTTTAACAAACACCTAACTTGTCAAAGTTGTCAAGACAAGATGCCCTTTTCCATAGATTTAAAATATGAAGGTATATCAATTAAACCAGATGTGTAGGTGATCAAGTCCTGTCTCTCAGCAGTAATAAATAGGTGCTGATAGCGAACTCTGTCTCAACCTGCCAGATGGTGAGGTGTCTATTTTATCCACCTGGGCCAGGCAAACAATAGTCATCATATGGCAAAAGCTATTAACAGTGAATCTTATTCTACTTGCAAGACAGTGCAGCATCACAATGTGTAGACAAAAGTAACAAAGGTTTAAATTCATCATAGCTTAATGTACGTTCCAAAAACAAATTGAGGTTAATAATTGTTGTCAATAAAATCAAAGATGCATGTCCAATCAATGTGATGTTGATGAATGAGGAAACTTTGATTGATTTGTTGCTTGTTCGTCAGGTAGAAACAGATAGCCATTGGTTAATGAAGTTCTGCCCCCTGTCAGATGTTTGTCCCTCATTAAAGTGACATAATTGTTTTGCATGGTTGACGGGTTGGGTAAGAAATAAATTTAATTAGAATTGATCATGGTCATAATCTTTGTTTGTATTTATATAAGTTATCTCCTATCCCATACGCTTACCAGCAGGATTGTTCATAGACCGCTACTATTGTATATATAATGGACTCTTATAAAAATATGTTTGAAAAGAATCAATTCACTTTGATTACATACCAAAGGAACTGTTTAGACTGAGAAATGTTGTTTACTTTTAATTTAAAAAACAAAAACTTGAAATCACATTTACTTTTCAGCATGAAGAGAAAAACTCCATCGATAAACAACAAAAATCTGAAATCTTTTGTGTTTTTTTGTTGCTAAAGATAATCTAAAGACCCTAAACTGAAAGTGAATGCAGACAGGGTTGAAAGAAATGTGTTGACTTGGTGAGGAAAAGAGGTTAGGTTATGTCTGTTTTACCATGGCTTTAGAATCTTTGTTTAGACTCACAATCTCAAAATGTTTCAGAGATAAAACCATGAAAATTTATATGATTATTGATAAATACTAGGTATTATGAATCAGTTAGGCTTAATCCTTAGACATGAATCAGTTAGGCTTAATCCTTAGACATGAATCAGTTAGGCTTAATCCTTAGACATGAATCAGTTAGGCTTAATCCTTAGACATGAATCAGTTAGGCTTAATCCTTAGAAAGTCAAACTCTTTTAAGGAAACAAAAGAAAAAGAAAAAATTAAATTGTTGAAAAATTTACAGCTCAATTGAAAAATCTAATAGTGGCATAATTAAAAGGGTTAAGAAGCTTGTAGACGATTAGTTCACAATGGTTTATGTAAAAAATCACTGTAAAGAAAGAATATTTGAAATATTTATAAATAGCGTCAATTTTCAGACAAATTTATGTTAATAAAATCCATGAAGGAAGCTATTACCACAGCAACTGATCATTTTTATAAATGTTTTGGTGTCAAATTTCCTTTTCTATGCTGCATATAGTAATTGCAAGTAAAAAAATCCATTGTTCTTATTGTTATTAAAAAAAACTAATTTTCAGTAGTATCCGCTTAAAATAAATGGCACAAAAAGAAAAAAGTCTAGGACAGAAGAACTTTGTAATTTGAAATCATTTTCTTTGGCCTAAACTCTTTAAATACCATGTCATAAAGAAAAAAAAAAAATATGGAAGTTCTCTTGCTTTAATTGTCAACTCTTTAAATCACATTTGGCTAAAAAAAACAGTAGGAAAAGAACTATTTTGGCTTTCATAATGTCAGGATGTAAGAATAAGAGGAGAGAAAGAATGTGAGACACGACACCGTTGTATGGGCAAACTTTTTGGCCCTGTGTTTGGGTAGAATGAGAAAGGCCATCTCTACATTCTATGAGTCGACCTTGAAGAGGAGCGCGTAGTGAGATTTATCACTCATGACAGGGTTCGTACTTGTTAAGTTAGCCAGAAAGTGTACGCCTAAATAAAGACAGTAGACTTCTATAGCATAGAAAAGTTGCGGCAGATATTGCGAGGGTGACTTTTCTCAAAAACGTCATCGGAAAGACTCGAACCAAATATGGTAGTGACCATATATGGCAGTAAGACTTCCTGGAAGATGAAATTGTGGGGCAACATTATTAGTATAAATACTAAAATAGTTTCCTCTCAATATTGACTCATCCTATTTCTCTTCGTGAGAAAAGTCCATGCTTGGCTGGCATGTAAAAGACAAGGCTTTGGGATCAGATCCTAGATTTTGAGACAGAGATCTTGAGTTTTAAACTATACGTTTGATTAACATCAAAAAGTGTTGCCGCCTTTAATTCCAAAGGTGGAATGAGCGAACGTAAGTTCATCTTGTGTTGACAGGCCTATTGGGGTAAGTTATTCAAATAATTATTTCATTATCATAAGGAATCTTGGTAGAACAGATAGTGAATCATTTTGATTGTATTTGCTAAGGTTACTTTAGTTGATCGATGTACTGCTTAAAGCCATACGTTAATTTTAAAAGAGAATTTCTTGTATGGAATCTCTTTGTGTTTTCATTGTGAAGAATTGTGTTCCATTCTTATATTGTTACTATATTAACTGATACCAATATCAGGAAGGTAATATAAACAACCATGAATAATAATGAATGGTTACTTATATTTGTTCACATAAACTGTATTATATATTATTGGTATTATAAGGAGATAACTTCTCCCTTAACAGCTCTATGCGTTATAGTATTGCATATAATAATGATTTTATCTTATGTATATGCAATTTGAAGACAACTGATTAATGCTGTTACTGTAATTGTCAATGTGGATCGTGTTACCATAAATGGTAAACGTGTGGTTAAATATTTAAATGTAATTAACCTGATTGTAATTGAGGGTTTGAACCTCTACAGCGGCAAGGTAACCCAAACCGGTTGACTACCTCTGTGTGTGTGTGTTTTGGAGACTTCACCACTGCTGTGTTTTACAACCTGTACGTTTACCTACTGTATATGTTTTGGATGACGTGCTGATCTTGTGTTCATCTACATTGAAATCGTTGATGTTTATCAGACTGGTGTGGCGTCGATTAAGAACGACTTGATAATTATTAAATGTCTGTAGTATTATAATACACAAATTGGACTTGTAACTCTTAATTTCTTGTGAGTTGCATGCTTGTGTGAACTTCGTATCTATATCATTCAACACTCTTTTATCGGACAGGAGAATTAGCTTAACCGTGGAGCCAATTACTACCCACGGCTCAACACATAAACTATTATAATAACAATGACATAAGTATGTGTCAATTTCTTTAAAAAAAATACTCTTTCAACAGATTTATCAATCAGAGTAAAGTAAAATTTGTCCTATTGCTTATTTGTTTACAGTTCCTAACCACATATATTCAAGTTTTAGACAATCGCTTAGGAAGTACATCTCAACCTTACTAGCATGATGAAGAGCCTTGAGAAAATCAGTTTTGTTATTTCCTTTTTCTCCCATTTCACATGTGAACAGGATTCCTCAATATCAGCATCACAGCATCTCCAAATCTAAAAGGGATGCTAATGTATTAAAAGATACTCACTCGAACAGTGCATCCTGTCATGTTACAATCTTTGCACAATGAGTTGTATCCTATGAGAGTCAATTGTCCTCCAAAGTTGATGTTGTTATTGCTGCAGGTGATCCTGAACATTGTGTATGTGGTCACTTCAATACGTATCTTGTCCTCTGTGATGTATGTGCCGTTGACATTCATTACATTGCTTGTAACTGAAAAGTTCAACCCATCCTCCTGTGATGAAGACAAAGAGACTGTATTAAAAACATGAACATGAGGTATCAAAATCTCATCTAAATCTAAATATATTCAGTCTGCTGTGACATCTCCCTCATGCAGAGGTTACGTTTTTTTTATGTAAAAGAATGAGAAATTAACAACTAATAAAATACTATTTATTTCATGAAGAATATTGTGAGATGAGTTGATATTCATCTGTTCAGTCATATACATTAAAGCAAAACAAAAATCATTAGTCAGATGCAATCACAAAAAAATACAAGCACTTGAAATTTCTCGTGATCTGATAATGATATATATGTGTGATGATAACAAAGAACAACAGTAAATCTTTGCATAACTTAATCTTTGGAGATCATTTTCAAATTTATAGTATGTAGAATAGCTGTTCCTGAGTTTACAGATCAATTCATTGACTGGTTGATGGTTGGAATATCCTTTTCCATTATAAGCAGTCATCTCAGAATTTTCTTCTAACTTCAATGCTGGACATAAACTTTGTGTTACTACATTTTGGCTATGTAAGGAAAAAGAACGCTTTGTAAATTATGGTTAAATTACAAAAAAATATTTGCATGATACCAAATTATCTTTCCTTCATAAAACATTTGAATATTTCAAAAGTTCTGTTCAAATTAATTCTAATGACCAACAACATTTGAAATTTTTTAAAAATAATGTTTATTTACCTGAAGTTCAATCACTTGACACTTCAGAGAAGAGGAATCAACAAAGTTAAGACCAATTATGGTAACTCTGTAACAGTCATCATTCAAATTTTCATCACAGAGGGAGCCACCCACAATACGAATTAGGTTTGGTGGCTGTGTCAGATCAATTTCACACTCGTCACCCCAAATCCTTCATTGCATACACACAGACCTGTTTGGGATCGAAAAATCAGTATGATTGAAGTTAAAACATTAAGTGAGAAAATAAATGTATGCAACTGTAAAAAAGTATTTGGCTAAATTTCTCTTTAAAAACATTGACATGATTTATTTGTTTAAAAAAAAAGACAAAAATTTGTAAGAGGATAAAAATAATAAGAAAAGAACAAATTCTTCAATCCTGAGAAATTTCTGTCAGACCACTTTTTGCACTCTCCATATTCTACATTAAAACAATCAAGTTCGGGTGATTTAAGAAAAAGCAATGCAATCATTTTCATTAATACTATATTTTTCAGAACAGAACTTGAAATGGTGTGCACTGAGATATAAAAATGCGTTAAACATGATCATAACTGACACCAAGCGGGTAAACTTGATTCATAACCTTTCATTTAATACGTGAAACAGGAGACACATACCAAAGACACAATTTCCATTGGAATTACAATCACTTGGGCAGAGCTCATCCACAAATGGAGGTAAAGCTGGAAAGCCAGTCTCCTCGTCGGTAATCCAAATAGTGACATCAATGGTTACCACGATGGAGCATTGGACCAAGATGTTTTCTACTGAAACCAATGACCACTCTCTGTCGCCAGTGATCTGTATGAAGGAAAAGAGAGTGACTTATTGCTAATTACAATGTTTTTCTCAGCCCTCAGAGTATAAAAAAAACTTGGCGGATCATTTTAATTACTGAATATCATGTCAATAATCATGTCAATTCTTGAGTTCATCTTTCACAAAAATTGTGCATAGTATAAATATGCATATTTTTCATGTCAATCAATTCAAATGAAAATAAATATCCAAACAAATACTGACCATGTAGTCCTCAACACAGTATCCTATGGCCTCTGTAAAGCGAGATCCTAGCAAACCTCTGCATTCAGCAATACTAGAAGCATTAGCAATAGAGTCTTCACAGAATCGTGTGGCAATGTCTATGGTGATACCATTATCTATCTCCTGTTGAAAAAATCAAATCATCAAAACATAGCTTTAATACAAGGTGTACAATTTTGTCACATATGCTTGTTTTCTATTTTCATGATGTAATCTTCATAATAAAATGTTTAATCCTTATCATACAGATTGCAACAAAACACAATTAACTAAATAAATTGAATATTGAATAAAGAGAAGAATATAAATGAGACACAATTTTTAATTTCTCTTATAAAGAGGTGTATAAATCTCAATGTAATACAAGATGTTATTCATGTCTCACTCAATCTCTTAAGGGCTTTACAGAATGGATCTTTCCACTCTTACTTATATAATAACTGACTAACTCAACAATTAAGTATTACGATTTGGAATTGAATATTCGAAAGAAACATAGCACTGATGCATAACCATCCTTAATCTATCGATTTTAGTTACATATCTATGGACACATGTTTTTTATTTACATGTTTTACTGACCTTATACACGTAAGAAACATTATATGTAAATTCTACTACTATTTGGGTTGATGTACACTGAAGAGGATTCACTGGGCTGTCTCTAAAGAGTCGCTCAGTAATGTCTCTGCCTAGTGAGGAGAAAGATCAGCATTAGAATCAGAATCAGAATCCTTTGTTTCTGAACAGTGAAATTTGGTTTTGTCATAGTGACATAACAACATATAAAATATTTTCAATTTAAGTATTTCTTAAACTGTACATAGATCTATATACACATGAAAAGAAAAAAAAAAAGCATGAAAGGAAAATAATTGCCTTTCTCACACAGTTTCTACAGTGACATATGATTTTAAATGCGATTGAAGACAAACCATTTTGCAATGAATTTTAAGCACATAAAAAAACACAAAACAATTACTACTATGAAATATTGGTAAAATAACGCAGTAAATACAAAGAATTCCTAAAAAGACAATTTTTCAAGAGTAAATAAACAAAAAAATAGAATAAAACAGGAAAAAAATCATGTTGTTTCTTTTCATGGTCAATATTTTGGAATCAAAATTTTTGTCTTTTCCCCGCAGAAGTATAATATTGATTAAAGACTATTTATACAGACGACCACCACACTAATTTAAATAATATATTTTTTATCATGCTGAAAATCAATATGCAAGGTGTTGATGAGGATTTTGTATGCATTTCATGATGATATTTGATGAAAATGGCCTCAAACATGCCTCAATTATGTCAATAAAAAGTCTTTATTCGCAATCAATCTTGCATCTGAAAAGAAATGTCTTGAAATGGAAACAGCTGCCACTTTCTCAAATGATAAAACATTTATTGTACCTTTCTTCAAATGACCACTCTTTCTTTCTTCTTTCTTGTCATCCTCTTTTGACGTGCTATCTATAGCACTATTCTTGCGTCAAAGTCAATTTCTTCATCATCCCTTAAGCACTGGAAGAGATCAAAATTGTTACCACATTGGCCAGGTTCACCATATGTACATTGACAAAAATAGCTGCTCTGTTCAACCTGATTCATGCGGCCACAGTATCCGTTGTACAAAGACTCCTCACTCGAGACTCTGAAATGATAAGAATTAGATTCAATCATGCATGTAATATACATGTATCATAGATTGTAACATAATTTCTTCATGGTTGACTGACAATAGTGACAACTGGTGCGCCTTACAATGAAAAGGAACAAGCAAATGAAACAATTAAACATTCAGTGGGTCTGAGTCTATGCAACAATGACCTGAGAGCAAAATATCTCCCCAAATTGGTAATATTTCATAACATATTTGCAATCGATATTTAAGTCAACTGCAAGCAGGTTATTGTCTTACCTTATATGCTGTATAAGATATTATGATGTTGTTACCTTACTTGCCACAATAAACAACAAATTATGTTTTCAGGGTTGTGCCTCATGATAAAAGTAGTATCAAAAACAAGTTTATGTCAAGCGTCTTATCCTAGTTTTATTATCAGTTTTAATGTGAACTTACAATTTCACAGAAACAAAACCATTTTCTTAAAGTGATCTTTAAGATGAAACACTAGTAAATCAAGTTTTCGTTCAAGAAGTTAACGGTCTATATAGTCCAGCTTAAAAAATGTTTCCTCTATGAAGTAAAAAATCATCAAAGGTTCTATTCAATCCTCAATCCTTTTTTTTGTTGTTGTGATGTTCATCCCCCAAGGAAATGCTTTCATTCCAAAATTCATCCTCTAATTTAGGTTGAAAAGAGTGCTAAAGAGAAAACAATTTCCCAATTGAGCAGGTAAACTGGAACATATATCCTGATGATAGGACATGACTGGAAGGATTTCAGTTTCTGTTCATCAATTAGTGAGATTGTATCCCAAGAGAAAAAACTTAATATCATAAGAGTAAGAGAAAGGTTTGATACAAAGACATATTTTAGAATTATACCTTAAAATGATAGGCTCAGCAAAGGCAATTTTAACTTATAAAACTGCAAAACTTCCAGTTTGGTTACCGAGCAGGCCAGACATGGGTGAGTGAGCTCGTGTTCATTTTATGACTTCAAGTTTCTCTTGTTGTTAAACGACATCAATATGCC
>JAXRKP010000045.1:359213-396713 GCA_037039925.1 Doris montereyensis | reverse complement strand
TTGGATATTTTTACACATGAAAGTAACAAATATCAAAAATTTGTTTGTATAAATTTCAACCACTAAGCTCATAATAAACCAAAAAGGACCAAAATTTTCAGCACTGTATAGCAAAATTGAATTCTACCTGAAAACTACATTCTGCGTGACACACTTAAAAATGACGATGTTGTAGTTCACATTCGTGTGGGTAAAAACGACATTCTTACAAATACTTTCTCACTTACCTGCCATCAAAAGTAGTAATATGTGGGTCATTTAAAGACATACAAACACTGGTAACATCTTTGTCTTCAATTATCAACTGAAAGACAAAAAAAGAAAAAAACAAAGTCATGATTGTTTCCTGGAAAGTTTGAAGCGGACAACGTCAGAGGTCAACTCAGGATGTTGCATCCATGTCCTTCAATGTTGAATGTGTTTCAGCTCTAGAACTGACTGCAACTACATCTTCAAAGCAATCATGTTTATCATTATATAACACTGCCTGTCAAGACTTATGTCTTTAGATTAATCATGTTAGTCTGGAAGGTGGAGGAGGGGGAAAGGGGTGGGGGGGTGAAATTTAATGTAAAAAGCCCAACTATCCATAGCCAGGCGTACTTCATTTTGGATGTGGGTGCCTCTGATGGCTAAATAAAACAAACAAATTAATCTACAGTTACTTCAAGGCCATTATGGCCAATAGAGCTGGAGTTTATCCCAGTTTCTATAGCATGAAACAAAAAAGATGATAATAATCACCTCCAGAACAGGGACGCTACTCTGACATAAGTTTTATTCCCAAGTTAGTGCTTGTACCCATTCTGGGTCGAGTTGGGAAAATGAATGCCGCCTGGGAATTTAAACCTGACTGACTACTTAAGCTCTGTATATTGATGGTGATGTCCAGTATCTCAAGACTGACATGACTTCAAACTAAATCACAACATAATAAAGAAAGCTTATACGCAATTTGACCGAAATTGGATAAAAATCCAGCAAGTACCTGGACATATCCAAGGTATTCAAGGGAATCAAATACAGTAGTTGTCGAATTTATCATTAGAGAAATCTCAACAGTTCGCCTTTGCAGTCCATCTTTCAGCCCATCCACAACTCCCTTGACGGTCAGGCTTTGAGTTCTGGTCCAAGAACCAGATGCCACCTGAACTCCACAGAAAGCCTCAGATCTGTCCTCTTCCTGCCATTGTAAGATAGCCTATTGGAGAAACAAGATTGGAAAAACTTTCATAAAATAAAATGCATCAATAAATCAAACCTCTACAAACGTACCTGATATCTAAAAAAATCATTATAATTTTTCAAGGAGGTCATTTCTTTTTTTCAAGAGGCGTTGTAACTGAACCATGGAATTGTGAGCAGGTAATCATGGCGACACTGGTTCAAGCCCTGCGGCGGGCACAGGTGTTTGTTTTTCCCCTACAACGTTGTAGTTTGGGAAAAGTACTTCACTCTATATTCCTCACCTGACTCAGGTGTGAATGAGTACCCAGCTATAGGTAAAGAAAGATCTTGTCAGAGTGTAAGTACAAAAAACCTAACAGGCTTGTGTACTGTATGCTCCCCTGGGAGTTGAGAAGGTCTTTGAATGAAATGGCCTGCCAGGGGATAAATGATACAGTCAGTGAGCCTGCACTTGTGCAGGGATATGGATAATAAATCCATCTTTATTTTCTGTATCTTTCAAGAAATCAACTAAATTACATATCTGCAATTATTTCCTGGTTTGGGGAAGCCCTCCGAAACGATAACTATTCTAAGTGTAATTTTACTCCTCAACAAGTTAAGGCACCCCAGACTTATTCAGAACGTTATGGAATTTTGAGATCAGATCTGCTTTTGCTCTTAAGGAGGGGGGCGGGTCCTGAGGGCGATTGTTTTAGGTTGAAGAGATACACAATTTTAAGCTTAATAAAGGCGAAATTAGAGGAAAATATTGTGAAAATTTTATTTTGAAAGTTACGTTGCCGTGGAACCGGTTGCCATCCTGAATTTCTGGTGCAAAACTAGGGCAATTTTGGCAATTTTCAAAAACTAAGTACTCCTACAGTTTTTGTTTTAGAGGTTTAAAATTTTACACATAGAAACTTCAAACCAATATCCTGAATTTCTCTCATTGGTTTTTTATATCTTGTATAGTTTTCTTTTTACAAATTCTCAAAAATAGAGGCTGAAGGAAACTAAGTTCTCTCAAATTTCCAACAAAAATCATGAATTTTTCAGAAAGTACAAATGATATCAAAAATCCGATAAGAGAGTCTCTTAGTGATGATACAAAGCAGCAGTACGCCAAATTTCAAACAAATCCGTAGAAAATTGTAGGACTACTTAGCAAAAACCAGTAAAAAAAACTCAATTATGAGAAAATCACATTTAAAACTCATTTTCCCGGAGTTTTTTCTGTTTTACGCATACAAAACTAGAAATGAGTAAGATAATGCTTTGAAATGTCATAAAACCATGAGAGGCTCTCAATTACTGCTTATTGACCCTGTTTCAACTGTCTCGGCTCCCTTATACTCATTTTGGACAGCATCAGGTGCGCGGAATATGTTACATATTTTCCTGATGATCTAAGGTACTATTGAATAAATTTGGTCAAATGTACATTTCTTTGATAGTTTACATTGTGCTGATCAAAATAAGTAGCAACTTGCTATATGGTAGACAAAATTACTGGCTTTTATGGTTTAAACGATATGTTGAATGTTGGGCATATCTAAACAAAATCGTAAGAATTCAAAGAATCAACACTGAGCTTATTTTATGGCATCAATGTGAAGGGAAAGAGCGGCTGCTTTCAATGATACAATAAACTAGATTTGTCCGATTTTGGTAAGCTAAAAGATGAGGTCTACTAAAGGCTGTTATTCAATGAAACTGTATCATGGAGCACTCAGCCACTGGGACTAAGTTTTCAATTATATTTGAACTTTTTGCAATAATAGTACTTGATCTAAGAATGAGCAAAGTATTTCAGACAAGATTTTGCAGAGAATGCACCACATTAATCTTCTGAAGTTAAGAAATCAATGACGTTCATCAAAAATTTTCACATAGATGAAACACACATGGACAAAAAGTATTTCCTGGCAGTTGGGAATTCATTGCTCTCACGTTTCGTTATACATTATCTTTATTTACCAGTTGTTATCAAAGCTATATTCCTGCATCATGCTTCTCTCAGCATATCTTTTAATTATTTTTGGCCATAAATTCATTTACCAAGCTTACAGTTACTAAACTTTGTTGCACAAATCATATATGTTTTCATCTCAAATTCATTCTGAACAGCTCCTGGTCATAAACAATTATCACTTTTATGCAACAAGATAGTAAAATGTGTATTTACTTGTGGTATGATTCTTTCATCAGGGCATCGGCTTTCTCTCGATGCTCGGATCTGAGCAGTAAGGCGTACATCACAGGAATCTCTAGCTTTGGATGGGCAGAACAACCTTTGGGGCACATGGCTTTTGATTGAAATTATCTTTGTCTCTCCCTCATCAATCTCAAGCTCTGTTGTTACAATCTGGTTTAGAAAAGAAAAATTCGTGAACAACCTGAATCTGTCAGTCTTCTCAAGACAAGAGAAAAGAAAGAAAAGACAAAGTTTACTGATTTCATGAATACTTGTTCTTTTTCTTTCACTTTTTTCTATACAGTTTTTTTTATTGAAGTACAAAATTATGACGGTATTTACTTTGCTGCAAAAGATCTTTACCGTGCTGCATTTGGTTAAATATGTATATTATTTTAATGATGAAGAATTTCTTAATTATAAATATTGGTTAATATGTATATTATTTTAATGATGAAGAATTTCTTAATTATAAATATTGGTTAATACAAAAGTAATGGGAAAGATTAAAAAGTTAAAACCTGCCAGGATATAACTTTGAACTTCAAACAACTGCTGTGTTTCTAATGTTTGTCATTTATCACAAGTATCTCTTCTCACTTTCCCACATGATTGTTATCAAATCAACAACTTTCAGTCTCTGCATTACTTGAAATACCAATGAAAAATATGAAATAAATAGTGGTTATACTCACTTCCATTCGGACATAAATGTCTATGCTGAATTTTGCCTCACCCAACGATGTTGCACATGCACTCCTCAAACATATTGTTACTGCACAGGAAAGCTTAACGAAGGAGAAGGGGGGAAAAAAGTCACCTTCATGCTTACTATCAGATTGTTTAAGTCTACTTTGTATATCAAATCCAAGTTAAAACTGGCAAAAAAGTACAAAAAGCAGACATTAGTTCATTACATATCCATATTCCTCATGTATGCCATTATGTGGGTTGGGTTTGTTTTGTTTCTAAAAATTTGCAAATTTTTCCACACAGCCTACAAAACTGTTAAGGGGTTTTTAATGAGATTATTTAGTTTTGCACATGCGACCTGCAAGTTTATTCCTGTCCATCTGTGGTAAGAGTGGCATTTTTTTCTATTCTTCTAAGGGCTCGTGAAAGTACTCATAAAATATCTTTTTTTTAAAATGTTTTACACTTACACTCAAGGATCAACACAGGCACACATTGACAGAGTATGAATATCCCACAGGCATCATTGTTAAGTGTCACATGGTTATGATATTTTATATACATATCAATGAGTTTTGATCAAAAGTTTACAATAACTTATCATTTAAGATGGGGATTCTGATGAAAATGTGGAGATTTTTCCTTCAAGACATTGATTTTTTAATATCATCATTTTTGACTTTCCCACATATTGACAGCGAAAGTCATAAACCATGTAAGTCCAATTTTGGATGTTTTGAGAAAATCCAAGAAATCACAGACATGCACAGTTTGCAAGTGTCAAAAACTAGACCCAATAGGGATACACAGATTGCTCATATAGTTATTATACATGTTTTTATTGGTTCTTGTGCCATGGAATCCAAACTAGATGAAAGATAGGAGCTTCCTAATGTTAAAACAGCTAAAAAAAGGTGTTACAAATTTTAGACATACACGGATTGCGACTTTCACCGTAGATATCTAGAATAAATTTGTTTGTGACAGTTTTCAAATTCGATAATAATAAGGGGGAGAAAACACATCCTCAACGACCTATCAAAGTCATTTTCAAAATGTTAAAGATTGAAAAAGAAAAAAAAAGATGAAACTTAGTCTTCGAAAATTGACTAATACATCTCTTGAAAAAAAATCATTAAGAAGTGATTTTTTTTGCTTTTGAGTTTAGGTTTTTGCTTTTAGTATGTACATGAGTAAATGTCAAAATACAGTCATCCTATCTCATTGAAAAGTTTGTTGCGTCCTTGGTTGCCATAGAAATGACCGTCATCTTGGATTTTGAACCAATTTTCAAAATCTATCTCCTCCCTTAGTTATGAATAAATTCACTCAAAAAGTGTGCAGATCGTCTTTTCCATTCAATATCTAAAGAGGGACGTCGTTTTTAAAAATATTTTGGATAGTACTTTTTTAATGAATTTTTGAAAATACTATACATCGTGAATGTACAAAAACGGCATTTTTATTACAAAATTATTTTTTCTCTCTCAAAAAGTTAACAATATATAAAAAAGAACCTATGTCATTCTATTAACATTGACAAGAGGAACCTGTGTGCCAAATACAATACAAATCATTCGGTAAATGGCAGAGGACATAGAATTTTAGTGTGAAAAAACTACATTTTGAGAAAAATGCAAGTAAAAAAATCAATAGAAAATAACACAAAACAAACGTTATAGATGGGTTTCCTTGTTGTAGCAGCCCCCTTACTCTTTCGACAATCTTTGGCATTGTTACTAATGTAAAGAGGATTATAAATCTAGGTTTGCACTGTTGTGAAAACAGACGTCAAAATGACCAGTTTTTTGTTTTTTCCTCTATATCCTATGCTTGTGCGTGTGTTTACATACACACTGACACGCAACGCCTCTTACATCACACAGCGATGGGCCGAAGTGACAATCAGCGTCGGCAGAAACAAGGTCAACTCAGTGTTGCCACATTTGGCGATTAACCGCCAATATACGGGTTTTTACTGCCATCTTCTCAGTCAGTGTTAGAGTTATTTACGTCACAATTTTGATTGTTTTTATCTACCCTCGCTTACAAAATGTTTTGTAAAAGAAAAATTATACGTCATATGGACATTTTTCTGCCATTAACTTGTAGATAAAGGATCGTTCTACCCAAATATGCAAAGAACAGAAAATCAACCTTTTGGTCCAAAACTCGCCAGTCCAGGTGCCTCCCCCCCCCTTAAAACTGGATGCACCATTATAGATATCAAAATGTCATACATATCAATATTGTTGCAATTCACTCTAGTGTTACCTTGCTATTGTAGGCCAATTCTGGGATTTGACTTTCGGTGATGTTGTTTGAAGAAAACATGGGGCTAGAAATCTTTTGCTCATTCATGAAAAACTCAACCAGGTATAAAAGATTAGTTTCTTCCAATACTTCATACTGACAGGTCAGGATGACTTGTCCTGTCTGCTCATCTATGATGAATTCTAGCGAAGGCCTCTCTTTCAGAGCTGGGAATCCTGGAGGTAAAGCAAAACAAAGCTGAAATAATAACTTGGTTAGACACATTATTCTGCCTCCTATTGAAAAGTGAAAAAAAGAACCAACAGACCTCTTTGTTGTTACATTCCACCTAATTACATGTATTTGTTTGATTGAAATTTACCATGTCCACCATATGCAGTGATCTCACGGTGAACAGCAAGATGAATGGCAGGTGAAAGAATGAAAAGAAAGAAATACTTGCAGCCTCCATGAACCGTCCACATTTTCATGTATTTTGATTATCTACTACCAAAATCTGTATAATGTGTAAACAAATCTATCAATCATCCATTCATGTAATAGACATTGTAAATAAGTTATAATGCCTTGACGAAAAAACCCGTTGAAATGATTATCATTATAACACATAAATGAGAAGAAAAAAACAAGGCATACAAATAACTGTGGAAGTGATACAAGTAGCAAATGAATCAGGGCACCTACCATCGTCCGCTACAAAGGTTAAAAGTGAGGAAAATGTGAAGACATTGTGTATAAAAATGTGTTGTAAAAATCATGACAAATCTCTTTTCAAACACACTCATAATAATTTCATCAAATGATGCGAAATTAATCTTTCTACCTATCACTATTCCAAGATCTTTGACAACTTCACGCTCAGCATAGATTATGTGGATTATCTCCAACTCAAAGAGCAAGAATACATTCCCTTCTTGAGGCTCTCCAACTCTGAAGTCACATTGCAATGGATTGGTCACAGCCTGTCTTCTAGTGGTGGCTCTTTCCCTGGATGTTTTCAAATCTTGATCAACATAAATCTGATATAATGAAAGCAATGTAAAGAAAATACATTAATAAAATAAAGTAAACATATAGTTGTTAATGTGGAGATCACAAAATGTCATGATGCCTGTGATTGTTTTCATGTATTCCCTTGTATTGGTCTTGTCTTCAGCCCCTGAGGCTGTAACATCTATATTGTGTCTATATTTTTCACTTGAAAGAAATTAAAAGCTTTTCGTCTGTAAAACTGTCTAAACATACAAGTCCATAATATATGAGATATGTCCAAGTAATCACATACATGCTTCTTTCATGTTTTTATAAATATTGAAGTCCTTGATCTAATAGAAAGGCTCTAGTCATGCACATGACCTGAATGCAGATTTCTGATAATTTTCTTCTCGCCTTGGGAACTCTTAATTTCTTACGTCAGGGAGTGGACTTCTTTATTTAGATCTTTCAAAAATTTCAGATCTTTCAAAAATTTAAACTCTAACTAAGTATGCCAATATTGTGTAGAACTGGTTATTTTTTTCCATTTGCTACATTAGTTATTAAATTGTAATAAAAAAAAAAAAAGATATAGCGTTTGCAGTCCTCTAATGATTTATTACATTTTTGCCTCTGAAAAATAAAGTCAGGTGGACATACGTGTTTAGACAGTTTCACCAATGATATAATGTGTACATGTAACTACTCAAATCTGAAATGTCTGTGAGAGGTGGACCAGCGTGGAGAGCAATTACAAGTCAAGTGCTTAATGGGTGGTCCTATCTTTTTGTGGTCTGGGTTTTGTACAATTCCAAGTGTTATTGCAGCAAAGCTAATACTTTGGTCCTATTTATAGATTTGGGTCCAGATTTCTCAAAAGATTCAATGGAAAGCCAATTCACATAATGCATGAGGGGCATTGAGCTCAGGCTAATTGTTTTCCAAATTTATATAGGCATGAATAAAAAAAATACAAATTTCTCACAACCCTGAGATGTGTAGTGGTGGTTATGGAGGGCATACATATATAGGGTCTCTTACCAACCTTTATAACCAATTTAGTGGGATGACCATTGCTCAATTCTTTTTATACATTTATTATTAAAGCAGATAAATTATTCAATTTTTTTGAAATTCCGATTTTATTGTATTGACTTTGGTCAAAACAAGAGCATTTTCTTTTCAAATTTATTGTCACCATTACTGTAGTAACAATAAATATTTTCCTCCTCCTCCTCCTCTTCCTCATCATCATATCATCATCAATAGTAGGAGAAGTAGCAACAGCAGCAGTAGTAGTAATAGTTGTACTGGTACTAGTGGTGATTGCAGCAGTAGTAGTAGTGTTATTGTTATTTAAATTATCATTATTATCATGTTTCTATTAAGATTATTCATATGGTTAGTATTAATATTACTATTATTGTTATTATCAACATCATTATCATCAACATCATTTGTCATTTTCATTGCTAAAAAATTCACTTTACTAAATGGTAGTCTTGAAAACATTTAAGTTAACACTACATTTGCTTTATTTGCTATCTAAATAAGGACATGAAATCAAAACAAAATCATGCCTGCAACAGTTAAACAAAACAAAAAATAGAGAGAAAAACTCAATAAAATTAAATAAAGCCTGACAGTCTGGAGATCTCCAATTGATTCCACCAGCGTGTTGAAGTGTGAATGAAATGGTGAGGCGAGCTTCAGTCCAGACTGTACGCTCCAAGTCCAAGTCATAGGTATGATAAGACTCAGTGTTCACATCACTGATATAAGAAGTCCAATTTATCTCACTATAATGTGTGAAAAATTAAGGAAACAACCTCTTGTGGTGAAAGTAAAGAACAGTCTTCTCTGCCTGTAATAGACAGCTATGCCTGAAAATATACGAAGTCTGGAGATCTCCACAGCTGTTGAACAAATCATCCATTTCCACCAGCGTGTTGAATTTCAGTCCGTGAATGAAATGGTCTGAGGCTTTTCCCTAGTTCTCAATAAGAGGTGAAGTCTACACTGTTCCAAGTCGCTGAGGCAAGAAAATGGAAAAAATTCTGAGTTTAAGTTCAATCCACCTCAAATGATCACCTAAAAAGACCAAGGCCAACTTGCTTCTTGTATTTTTCACATTGATTCCACTTCTAACTATCTACAGTCACTTAGACAGTGAAAATACCAACAGAAGTTTCAAGAATGGTTTTGTTGAATGAATAGAAAATCATGCCATTGAGTCTCTGGATACTTGTCACTGTGGGTAAAAATAGGATAGATTTTCGAGTTTAAATCAATGATATAAATTAGTTCCGATGCAATTTATCCCATCCACTATAATGTGAAAAATTAAAATATTCCGAAACAACCTAATGAAAAACATGTGAAAGAGTGAAAGTAAAGAAGATAGGACCTACCAGCAGAGCCTCCCACCCACTCATCAATAATATAAAAGTTCTTTAAAATCAATAAGACAAGTCTGCTTTGTCCTTTGAGACATCCAGTTGTTACAAATTACCAATCACTGTAATACCTTAGAAATCATATAGCTGTTTTTGACCTATATAAAGGTGAAAAGGGACTTATTAAAAAATGGTCTGTCTGGATCCCCTTCAAAACACTTAAAACAAATTTTTGTTTTTTATATCTGCGAAACAAATTTTTTTAATTGAAAGGGTTGGTATCATTGGGTCCCATTTTGTGAGCACCATATATACTAAAACAAATTCATGAATTTTGTGAATGATAATCTAACAAAACTGTGGAGAAAAAAAGATCAACCTTGAAAAATTCTAGTTGAATTAATCTCTCGACCGATGAATTTAGTGACGTAATAGGAGTGTTTTCCCTAGTTCTCACCTTTTTGTGTTTCCCGACATAAAGTTATGGAAAATCATAATAAATGTAAACCAATGGTCCCGCATTGTACGCCTAAATCCTCTTATTACGTTGGGTTTATCGTGTACCATTCTGCTCAAACTGGCAGGTAAACTTAAAATATTTCTTTTGTTTACAGAACACAGCAACATGCCGAAAAGAAAGCGCTAATTCTCCCCGTAAACCCCCCCATCATCACTCGCTACTCCCGTCACATTTATCAACAAATTTATTAGCACAAACTTGTCTTTATCATAAAAAGTATTTCGCAAAAATAGAATCAACAAGGTATTTCTTTCAATCTTTCTCAAAATATTTATTTGCAAACAAAAAAGTCATTTTAATACTTTAAACCCTTTATCGTGTTTAAACTGACAAAAAGTTTCACGATAAGCACATGCATACACCCCTGTAAAATTTCTTTCTGATGTCCGATCAGTGACAGACCGACAAGGCACACATCTTTCTTTTCAATAGGCTTACACGCCGAGCTCTTGTTAGATTCTATAAAGGGCTAAGTACTTACTTTAAAATAAATGACACTTGCGATCAAAGAGAGGTCAATGGTGAAGCTTTGTTACATAATAACGAAATCTGATCTTTTGAGTGTACTAACAATTCTCTTCCACATGGAATTAAAGAAAAACAGAATAAAAGGCTATCACACTGTCTTTTTAAAAGTGAAGCTCTCTGACGTTCACACCCTTATTCACAAAAACACAAATTGAAAGCAAATTTCACAATATTATGATAGTGCAACACCTCTTAAGAACACATAGAACAAGATGTCCGCCGCTTAATATAAACAAATTCGAAAGGGTTAACAAAAGACTTACTCTGAAATCCTTAAAGTCTCATGATAAATGTAGGATAGTTACTTCAAAATATTGGTTTGATGTATTTCAAAAATAGAACAATAAGGTATTTCTTCAATCTTTCTCAAAATATTTATTTCAGTAAACAAAAGTCATTTTAATACGTTAACCCTTCGTGTCCATTCTGTCAAAGTGACAGACCGTAAGGCACATTGTTCTGCAGATGAGTTCTTACTTTAAAATAAATGACACAAAGAGAGGTCAGGGCTTCCCAGTATTGAGTAAAAACCATCGGCATAGCAGATTGCAACTCCAATTCGACACGAAAGGGTTAAAGACTTACAAATCCTTAAAGTCTCATGAGAGGACAAACAGAGATTAAATCATGAGTTCATTTAAGTTATTCCGAGTCCTAGATTTTTAGAATAAAAAAAAAAAAAAAGTGAAGACGGTTAGATTGCAATCAAATATAAAGAAGCCATGAACTAAAGAGAAGAAAAATTACTCTTAAATATAAAGAACAATTGAATCTAAAATGTATGTTGAGCCGGAAAACTCCCTGTCAGGTCAATGAATGCAATTTGCTAAAAATCCCACACTTTCCATACTGATCATACCTGATTAGAAAAAATACTGATTTGATTTTATGTTTCATTGAGATACATAGAGTAGTTACCATCTAAATTCCTACCGCCATAATGTCCATTTCTCTTCATTGCCCATAATCTCAGTGAAACCGTTTGTTCCATTCCAAAATAGAAATTGTCCCCTGAATGCCCGGTCTCAACGAAACTGCAGGTATAATCGTCTCTAAGGTATCATAAAATATGCCTGTGATTCCTTTGACTCATTGCATTACTGGTTTGTTCCTAGGCAATAAGAACGAACAGTCTTCCAAACTCTACCCATGGCTCTTCCCTTGATTTCATCCCCCACCCCATCTCGCATTGGCCGTATCCATTGTGCCTTTGGGTCTTCTTGGCCAGCAATGGTTAACCCGCCCACTTGCTCATCACATTAGTGTTAGGGAACTTGATGCTTTCCAAGTATGTCTATTTTTCCCATTCAATTTTTCGTAAGACTGAGGACTTCTAAAACAAATGACTTGGTTATGAAACTTTTCATTCTCCGTCCATTGATCACCTCGATGTCTTGCCATGATTAATTTTCCCATAATGCCTACTGCCTAAATGCCCGTTTTCTGTTTCAAGCACCGGGCATTTAGACGGTAACTATTGTGTGTTTATTTATGTATATATATATATATATATATATATATATATATATATATATATATATATATATATATATATATATATATATATATATATATATATATATATATATATATATATATATATATATATATATATATATATATATAGTAATAATAGATGAGATGTAAGCAGGTAATACCAATAAGTTACAAAGGTAAGTATAAAACAATTATCACACTATCATCAGTCCTATGTACTAATATCTAGTCAACCATTACCCTCATAGTGCATGGACTGGTAGAACAGTTATCACAAACAGAGTCAGCAAGTGGAAGTCCAGAATGTTGCTATAGTTGAAGCCGTTGTTGCTGATAGAGACCTCAAACTCTCCAAGCTCAGAAGTTGGGCAGACTACTACCTCAAATGCGATGTAGGTTGCATTAACATTAGACACTTCATTGGTCTGCAAAAGTTAACATAATGTAGGTACATAGTGTGAAGATAGTAGTACATAAAAAAATATTAAGTAGCAGTGTGGGGAAATGAGGGCAAAGCAAAGTGGATTATATTCAAATGATGATTTGCCAAAAAACTCATCGATACCATAACAACAGTATCTTCAACAGCAGCCGAGGATTATTAAGCTGTAATAATAAACTTTTGCTTTGAATTAAAAGGTGAAATAAGCCACATCTAAATTTTCTTCTTATCTACATATTCATGCCCAGTTTGAATAAAAACGCATGAATTTCATTTATAAAATACACAACTTCAAGCAATGAACAGATAAGTAACTGAAACTTCATCTTCAAAAGCCTAGATAAGAAGACACAGTAGAGGTCAGTCTTCAAACAATATGAAATATTTTCCTTAAAGCAGGATCTTTTGTAGCATGCAAAATAGATGAAAATAAACAAATAAAACCATCTCTGAACATTTCTAGCTATTTCAAGCATATTGTATTGAAAGATTACTTACAATCTTTGATCTTAAGCGGCATGTCAAGGAATCAATGTCAGCAAAGTCCAATCCAAATACCCTGATTGTTGCACAAGAGAACTGACGCTTATCACAGAATTGCCCACCATTAATCGAAAGCAAGAATGGAGGCTGAATGTCAGGGATGCTGCAGTCAACTCCTATCCACCCTTCTCCACAAGTACACACACCTATAATTTTACGAAATGCAAAGCAGTTAACACAAAAGGGTACATTCCCAAGTGAAAAGTCATCTAATTACATACAAAAATCTTTTTTTATTTTTGCCTTTAATATGTTTATACATATACAAATAAAAGACAAATGTAAAAAAAAAAAAAAGAAGAAAGAGAAAAGGGAAGCAGGACACACCCAAAAGTACCTGACAAGCACAGAAGGCAGAAGAAAAAAGAAGAGAAGAAGCATCACAGATAAAAGAAAAGGACTCTACATACCATCAGTGCAGTTTCCATTTCTGCTACAGTCTCCAGGACACAAGGCTTCAATCAAAGCTGGTGGCAGACGTGGTGTTACCATCGTCATCAGTGACCCAAATTTCCACATTGATTGTAACTTCAATTCTGCATATGACTTGGATATCTACCAGGATATTCAAAGCCCAGTCAATGTCATCTATGATCTGGCAAAGCAGCGACAGAAAACAAACAAAAATTTCAGTCAACCAAAGGTCTTAACTCTTTCAAAATAACTGGAATAAATCCATCTTTCAATATTACTGTCGGCTTGACCTCCATGCTGATCAAAGTGTTACACACCAGAAGAAAGAAAGAGAGAGAGAGAGAGAGAGAGAGAGAGAGAGAGAGAGAGAGAGAGAGAGAGAGAGAGAGAGAGAGAGAGAGAGAGAGAGAGAGAGAGAGAGAGAGAGAGAGAGAGAGAAGAGAGAGAGAGAGGGAGAGAGAGAGAGACAGACAGACAGACAGACAGACAGACAGAGACAGAGAGACAAACAGATAGACAGAGACAAGGAGAGAGAGAGCCAGAGAGAGGCACAGAGAGAAACAGAGAGAGAGAGAAAATGTGTGTGTGTGTGTGTGAGACAGAGACAGACAGAAAGAGAGACAGACGGATACAGATAGACAGGCAGAGATTGAGAGAGAGAGAGAGAGAGAGAGAGAGAGAGAGAGAGAGAGAGAGAGAGAGAGAGAGAGAGAGAGAGAGAGAGAGAGAGAGAGAGAGAGAGAGAGAGAGAGAGAGAGAGAGAGAGACAGAGAGAGACAGAGAGAGACAGACAGACAGACAGAGGGATGGAGTGAGACAGACAGAGACTGAAAGAACAGAGACCAAGATTTCTCGATTGAGAGGTTCTACTCTATTATTATTATTATTATTATTATTATTATTATTATTATTATTATTATTATTATTATTATTATTATTATTATTATTATCATCCTTATTATCATTATTATTACTATATTATTATTATTATTATTATTATTATTATTATTATCATTATTATTATCATTATCATTATCATTATTATTATTATCATTATCATTATTATTATTATTATTATTATTATTATTATTATTATTATTATCATTATTATTATTATTATTATCATTATTATTATCATTATTATTATTATTAATATTATTATTATTATTATTATTATTATCATAGTAAAAAATTCTGCTGTTAAGGAGGGGGTCTGGTCCTGAGGGTGAATTCTTTAAAATTTGAAGAGATACACAATTTTAAGCTTCATAAATGAGCATGGCCAAATTAGAGGAAAAAATTGTGAGTCATTTTTGAAAGTTTAGTTGCCATGGAAACGGCCGCCATCTTGAATTTATGATGCAAAACTTGGTCAATTTGGCAATTGTTAAAAATTAAGTAGTCCTACAGTTTTTATTTTATAGAGTTTATAATTTTGCATGGAAAATTCAAACCAATATCCTGAATCTATTGTACCGTTTTTTTAAATATCTTGTATAGTTTTCTTTTTACAAATTGTCAAAAATTGGGGCTTGAAGGAAACCAACTTCTCTGAAATTTCCAACAAAAGTCATGAATTTCTCAGAAAGTATCAAAGATATAAAAAATCCGATAAGAAAATCTCTTAGTAATGATACAAAGCAGCAGTATGCCAAATTTCAAGTGAATTTGTTGAAAATTATGACTACTTAGCAAAACATAGTAAGAAAAAGTCAATTATGAGAAAATCGTATTTAAAACTTTTTTCCCCGTTATTTGAATATTGTTTTGCACACAAACCTAGAAATGAGGGATAATGCTTTGAAACGTCATAAAAGCATGAGAGGCTCTCAACTACTGTTTATTGACCCTGTTTGAAACTGTCCCAGCTCCCTTTATACTCATTTTCGACAGCATTTTTCGACAACAGGTGCATGGAATATGTCACATATTTTCCTGATGACCTAAGGCACTTGAATATTGAATAAATTTAACTCTGATTAAAATGAGTACCAACTTGTTATACTTTAGACAAAATTACTGGTTTTTATAGTTCAAACGATGAGCTGAAATTTGGGTCATTACTGTGTCGAAAAACATTCGAAAAAATTCAAAGAATCGATACTAAGCTCATTTTATTATATCAATATGAAGGGAATGAACAGCTGCATTTAATAATACAATAAACTAGATTTGTCCAATTTGGGGTAAAATAGCCTTGTTCTTTATCCATCATTGCATAATGAGTGGCTGGTAATCTATCCACTAACTCTTCTTGAACATCAACAAAACTTCCTTCAAACAGGAAAAAAAAAGGAAAAAAGATTCCCTGACAGACTATGCCATTTCTTATAGGACAAAGTGTGTTTACCTGGATATCCTCCATGCAATCTTCCAACGAAAAGTCAATGTCAACAGGTCCAATAAGATCCTTACATGCCGCAAATGTTGTGCTGACCTCAAGTATTGCTCGGCAGGCATTCTCTGCCTGGTCTTTAGTAGTACCCTTTGGTGTTGGCCAAGATGGTTTCTGTTATATGGAAAAAGACCCCAAAATTCTGAAGATTTCCTAACATATAGAGTTTGAACAGATATTTAATACACCTGTCACCATCATCGCTATCAAATGTTAGCCATGGCAATGGACGTCCCCTTGCAAGCCCTCTTCATTCATCCCAATCTTGACAGCTTCTAACTACTTCATCAGCCTTTAGCCCCTTACTTTTGTGGCGTTATATATATATGAAAAGAGTGATTTACCTCATTTTTTCTTCCCTTTCAATTTCCTTCCAGGATTATTTACATGAAATCAACTTTCTTATTTGACACTGCTTGACCAACGTATTTAATCTAATATTTAACACAAAATTCTCATGTCTCCACAACAAATGTGACTGCTATACCCAAAGTGAAAATGCACTGTAAGGCACTGATCTACAACTAGTTACTTTGTATTCCCCATAATACACATTGAAATTTGATATAGAAAAGCAAGAATAGTAATGCAAGACTTTAAAAGGATATGTAAAGGTTTACCAGTACATTTTCACTAACAATTGGATCAGTAACCCGCTTCATTAGATAAAAAAGTATACAGTGCATCATATCATTATAATCAGGCATTGTAGCTGAACCGAGTGTGGAGCTGGTAATCATGACGACACTGGTTCAAACCCTAACACTGGCACAGATGAGGTTTTTGTGGGGGTTTTTTCACAACGTTGTACTCTTAGGAAAGGTACTTCACTCTACTTTCCTCGCTAGTCAGGTGTGAATGAGTACCCAGCTATAGGTAAGGGAAAGATCTTGTCGAGGTGTAAGGCAGAAGCCTAGCAGGCTTGTGTACTGTATTTTCCCCCGGGAGTTGAGAAGGACTTTGAATTGAATGAAATGGCCTGCTGGGGAATACATGATGTACAATTGGTGAGTCTGCACTTGGTGAACCTGCGCTTGTGGGATAGGAACTATAAATCCATCTTTATCTTTTATCTTTATAATGGATGTAAGTTCAATCATGTAATCACAATAGGCTTTTATACCAGACTTCCATAAATTCTATCAACCATTAAAACAGACACAGAATGTCTAAAGGATGGACGTGGGCATAGTCCAAAACACTAGGAAAATCATTTTATCTACATAAATATTCTCAGTGATCAGACCTAAACATGTCAACTCAAAAAAACGTTCTGCCATTTCTCTCGGCCCTATGGAAACTTAAAAACTGGGAATGGACAAACTGGATTTGTCTTTGATCTAATTAAGTAGATTGTATGCCAGCATCAATGGGTAGACTAGTTACATAAATATATGTGTACCTCAAAACGGTAATCTGGATCATACTCCCAAATGTCTGGATTCTGTGATACAATACAGCTATCAAACATGTCTTCACTAGAAAGCACTTCACTTGTGATATCTACAGCATCTGAAAATAAAACAGTTAATTGGTAAAAGAGCCTCATCTGAGGATTTAGCTATTAATTCTTTATAGTAAATTATTAATCAATTCTTGTCAGCACGCATGAATTTGAATTTCACCCTCCCTCTGCTATGTGGAAGAACATTTCCAGGAAAAATAGTCTTGGGAATAAGATTTAAGGATAATTTACAGCCATCACATGAAAACCTGTCATGGAACCAGCATAGTCTTTTATCTACTGTGAAGTATCAACATCTTTATCAGTCCTGTAATCGTGGGTTACTGCCTAATAGCTTGACGTTTTCTCTATTTCTTTCAAGTAAAATCCATCCCCTGGTCCAATAGGTGGATCACACCTAGCTCCATTGTAGACAGACGATAACAAGGAGGCCCCACGTGTAGATCACAACACTCCATGCACATTGGTACCTGACACACTAATCATCCCCCCTTAATGCTATTCAATGCAGCAACCCAAGAGCAAAAACAGTATGTAAAAGTTCAATTTTTTGTCATTTGAGGGAATTCATGAATTTTAGGTGTCCCTTTGAGTTTTGTTATGTCTAAAACCACACAAATTGAATTATATAATAGATGGGCATACTTTTGAAGTTTCTGCCACCAGAATTTCTTCTCAATATTCTTGATCTGGAATTGTACGGATCATCACAAGTCTGGATTGCTGCTGTGGGAGAGCAGGAAGGTACTTGGCCTTCACGGCAATTACAAGAGGTTGTGAAGCTCACAGCATTTTCTATGGTACTGCAAACTCCATTGTAGAGTGATTCAGTGACTTGTACTCTGAAAAGATAATAGGTGGCATTGTTTGTGATATTTGGTGGTGGAACCTGGATTGGTCAGTTTGGGACCAAAATGTAGATTTTCTGTTCTTTGCATATTCAGGTAGAACTATCATTTATCTATAATTTTATGGCAGAAAAATGTTCATATGACGTATGTTTTTTGCTACAAAATATTTTGTAGGCGAGGGTAGGTAAAAATAGTCAAAATTTTTACATCAATTACTCTAACTCTGACTGAGAAGATGGAACTGAACACCTGTGTAATGTGGTAGCTAATCGCCAAATCTGTCAACATGGTATTCGGCTGGCTGTCAACAAGCCGTACGCCAATTTAACCAAGCGTTGAGTACGTAATGGAAGGAGGGCACGCGTTGCCAGTTAGTGTGTTGGTAAACACGCGCACAAGCATAGGAATAGAGGAATAATACCAAAAAATGGTTATTTTGGCGTCTCTTTTCTCAACAATGCACATCTAAACCTAGATTTACAATCCTTATGAGGTTAGTAACAATGCCAGAGACTGTTGAAAGAGTAAGGGGGCTGCTACAAGAAGGGCATTCCGTCTGCAGCATTTATTTTATGTTATTTTCTTTTAACTTCTTTACTTGCATTTTTCTCGAAATGTAGTTTTTTCACACTAAATTTTAACTTCTCTGTCATTATACTGACCGACTTGTATAATATTTGGCACACAGGTTCCTCTTGTCAATGTCAATAGAATGAAGTCAGGTTTTTTGTAATAAAAATGCCACTTTTGTATATAAACGATATATATATTATTTTTTTTAAATTACTGAAAATAAACTATCCAAAATATCTAAAAAACCTGCCGTCACTCTTTAAACATTGAATGGAAAGAACGATCTACACAGGTTTTGAGTGATTTTATTCATACCTAAAGGAAGAGATAGATTTTGAAAATTAGGTCAAAATCAAAGATGGTGGCGTTTCCATGGCAACCAAGGTCACTATAAACTTTTCAATGATAAAGAATGACTGTATTTTGACAGTTGTTACTCATATGTATAATAAAAGGAAATATCCAAACTCAAAAGTGAAAAGAAATCACTTCCGGAGCGTAAATGATAGTTTATATTCGCTACTCTAAAGAAATTGGAATTTCAGGCACGACATTTTCGGTGCCCTTACGGACGGCACTTATTATTTTCAGTAACAAACTGCCAAGTCTTAGAACTGAAAATCTTAATGCTAGACATATATATGAAGACTTAACCTGGGATGTAAACATGGTTTGTGCATTCAGGCTAAAAAACATTTAACAGTTCAGCAAGGAGAGACGCTGTGATGACTTTCCCTTATGGTCTTGTCTTTTCTATTTTACCTCCAGGAAAGGGAGAACTCTGTGTCATCTCTCACAAGGGTGCCATCAGGAATGGTAAAATCGTTGGTCATGTCATCATCATAACTACCACAGAGGCCTAGAGAGTAAAGAAGACAATTGTGGATGGGAAAATTTAGTTGAAACTATTTATCATATGATTTGGACATAATATGTTCACCTCCACATAAAATTTTTCAAGATCAATTTTCCTCTCCTTTCACATCTTGTTAACAGTTTGATCATCCTCAGTAATAATATGAAAGACCTCTGTAGACACCTTTAATTTCTTCAATCATGAATTTCTTCAATCGTGAAGATTTATTTTCTAATTACAGATAAAACATACACTCAAACCTCATTATACTACTTTCTGTTGTGCCAGTGGTAATTTAACATTATAACGGTACTGGCGTTATAAGAAAAAAGGCCTTAGCCAGTATTACAACAAGAGGGCTAATCAATGTCAATGTAAAGTACATGTAGATCTACAACAACTGGGGGGAAAAATTAAGTCTTACAAAACAACAGGGGTCCACTACTTGTGAAGAGGCTAGTACCATGTAGTAGTAGTAGTAGTAGGTAGGCCTAAAAACACTTTACACGTCTGTCTGATTCCTTTAGTCCAGTATTACATAGAGTGAGAAAAGAGTTGTGAATTGCTCGTGGAGATGAAACATGACACACAGGGCTTTTCGATGATTTTGTGTGTGTTTGACTCCACGATCTTTGACCAAGCCAAACTAAATTTCTACCTGCTTACATCACTTTGGGGAAGGGGTTTTGATGCAAGCTGATGATATAACAAATCTATTTTACAATAATTATTAGTGTGTAGATCCCCTGACCATAAGGCTCTGACCTAGGTTTTAAATCCTGTCAACCAGATGGTGTGTTTACAATTTCTGAGCTTCCTGTGTGTTTCTGATGGTTAGTGTTGGGAAAATGATTCTCCATCTCTCTCTGTGTCCCTATTGTAACAGTCCATGATGACAAAATTGATGATAAAATAAAAGCAAAAGCAGAAAAACGCAGAAAGCGTGAGACGATTCAAGCCGTAGGATGAACGCGTGTTGTGAACAGAGTTCTTACAGTAGCAAAATGTGATCAATGACGGGCTTCGCGGAAAGTGATGCTATTACAGTAGGATCATGACCTTAAGCATCAGAAAGAGTAATAGTTCTTAAAATAAGTAACAAAAATAGGTTTGACAAGCCAATCTGATCGTTGAAAGAGAATGAGTTACCCACGGCCGGTTTTGACCGGCTTAAACAATATGAAGCAGTTAGCGGACGGCTGGGTTTGGCCGGGCTAAACACAGTTGGCTTTCTAGCATGAGGTCGTTTTTGGCCAGGTGAAACCTTAATGAGTGAAGTTATTGTCAAATTATAGGTGGTTGGCGGATGGAGGTATAATGATATATTTGTATACTGTCTGATTTGTGCAGAGGTGAAACGGTGGCGGCAAGCAGGAATGACGGTTTAGCGGATGGCGGTTTAGAGAGATTTGAGTGTAATTTAATTTCACAAAGAGAATCAAACATCATATTCCATCCTATAACAAGTGTAAACACAATTGAAGGCTTTGTCTCTACAATGGCTGAAAAGCATGACGCAAGTTTTATTTTAAAACACTCTACATCATAGGATTTTAAATTTCAATTTCTATGTCTATCAAGATTGAATAAGTTTGTAATGGTCAGAGATTTTGGGTTCGCTATTTTGTTAATCATCATTCTGGGGAAAGCTTTCTTTTTTTATTTTTTAGTAGAAAAGATACCTGACCATGTCTGTTGGCAATGAAAACAACTCAAAGACATTGATCACTTTCATTACTTTGCCTTTCAATACAAAGCAAAAAGTTAGATTAACCCTGACCTTGACCCGATTTACTTTTACTTACCTTCAGTCTGCTCAAAGTCATAAGCAGAGGCTCTCACATAGATCCACAAGAAATTTGTTGCAATGCGAGCTCTTTTACCGCCATACGTACTGTGACAGTCATCCCCGTAGGTAAGATGACCTGGAAAGGTATTTAATATTTACTTCACATGGCAATATCATCACACCATGATAATAATTTTATATTAAACCCTCACAGTTTTGTCATTACACCCCACTCCACCTCGAACAAAAATAAAAAAATAATTTTCATTCTTTTATGATTAAACGGTAATTCTTTAGTTTTGATAAAACAATACCTGGTATCTATTATGCTTATCGCGGAGAATTCGTGTCCCCTCTGATAGGTCGCCATTGAGGTACACTTTGGGCAACAGTGGAACAAAGGATCCATTTGTTTTTGGCCCAAGGTAGCGGTCAAACACGATGACATCATCTCCAGACTTGATGGACACGGCACAGTTGCTGGAGGCTTGCCAAAGCAGCTTCTGTGAAAGGCTCTGACCTGGACATTAGGAGACCAAAGGAAATAATATAAGTTAGAGTCAAACCAAAGAGATATTACTTGTTAAAGATTGATAGATAAAACTAGTTCTAATTATTTATAACAAGTGACGTTATTAAAGCAGAGATGAAGGAAGTTCTAACAAATTCTTTAATTCTTTGAGAGAGACAATATCTTACAAATTAGCTTAGATTTCGAATTAAGTCAACAGATTAAGAGGTTTTTATCATGGGTGAAAAAAGGAAAATGCATTTAAATGTGAGACACGATATATGTCATTACTAAATAATATATGTGGTTCATATCTACAATATCTTATAAGTCAACAAATGGATTATTTTGTAGATGGATTGTCTTTCAAATCCATACTTTTTAATCCACACCTTGAGTGTAACATAAATTGGCATTGTACAAACCTCATAAGGCAAATTCTTGTGTCTGTAAAGAATGTACTCTCCTTCTGCAAAGCTGTTGTATTTCCTGTTGATTTAAAGAAAAATGAAACAGCAGGAAATTCCAAACGATTGTTTATTTCTTTTTTTTCTTTATTTTTGTGTTGCATAGTCTTGATAACCATCCTACATAATCTGAAATGAGAGATATTGCTCAGAACAAAATTTCTGTTTGTGTGTTTATTCATTACACCCTCCGCTGTTTGAAAGAAATATACGGTGAATGCTATTCATATAAAAGAGTATGAATAATCTAAACTTACTTTCCATCAAAGTCTTCATATGGGGGTCTCCAGTTGACCTACAGACTGCCCTCTTTGAGTTTCTGTCTTTCACTTTAACCTGATATTGAAATGTTGAATGGCAAGATTAGGGTTATTGTTGACAAATCTTGAACAGGTAACTTGGATATTTAAACATGCAGCTATAGTGTTAGTGAAAACGAATACGGACTGTGGTTTTTGGAACATGGAACGTTAGGGTAATAAATGGAAAAGAGTTAGAATTAGTTGAAGAAATGGAAAAAATTCAAAGTAGATATTTTGGCCATTACAGAAACAAAGAAAAAAGGACAAGGAATAGAAAATGTAGGACCGAATCATATTTTAATTTTCTCAGAGTAGATGTCAAAGATAGAGCTAGAGCAGGAGTAGGTCTCCTAGTGCATAAAAGACATGAAAAGCTACTAGAAAGTTGGAAATTTATAAGCCCATGGACATTAGAGGTAAATATTAAACCGAAAGGATGAGAAATGAAATTATTAATAGCTTATGAACCAAACAAAGACGCAACTAAAGAAGATAAAGATATTTTTGAAAACGATCTACAAATAGCAGCAGAGAAATTTTAAAACCCAAATAGAACTAATGCTTTTAGGAGATTTAAATGCTAGAGTAGGCAACAATGTAGAAACGTTAGGAGGATTAATAGGTAAAGAAGGAGAGACAACAACTTCTCCAAATGGAGAGAGACTAATATATTTTTGCCTAAAGAATAACATGAAAATAGCCAACACCTTTTTTCCTCATAAAGATATCCACAAACATACAAGAATAAATGAAGACAGGTGTGAAAAATCAATCATAGACTACATAATAGTTAGCAGCTCCCTTTTTTTACAGTACATTGGATGCAAGAGTAAACAAAGGAGCAGAAATATTTAGTGATCATCACTTAGTGATTGCCAAAATGAGATTACTAACTGAAGAAAACAAACAGAAAAGGAAAGAGAAGACAGCTACTAAACTCAAAATAGAGGAACTAAATAAACCAGTAGTAAAACAGGTATACCAATCTAGGATAAAAGGTTTATCAGTGAAAGACAGATAGATCTGAATGATAGCACAATAGAAGAAAAGTGGCAAATGTATAAAGAAACACTCCTCAGTTGTACTGAAGAGGTCTGTGGTAAGAAACAAATTAAAGGAGATAGGAAAAGAACAGCATTGTGGAATGTCAAGACTAAGATCAAAGAAAAGAAGGATGCCTGGAAGAAATACTTGCAAACAAAGAGACCAGAGGATAGGAAAGCAAAACAGGAACAATGGGAAGAGTTTGGACAAAGACTTAAAAAAAGCTATCAAGGAAATCAAAAGTTGTTCTGGGGGGCAATGAGGAGCATGAGAAAGACCAAAGCATGCACAATACGACAAATTAAGAATGCCAAAGGAGAATAATGAAAGAAGACAGCAAAATCATGGAAACATGGAGAAAACATTTTCACCAATTACATAATCCCTCCAGAATGTATGAAACAAGGAGTAAAGATCAATTAGTAAGAGTAACAAGTAATCCAGAGGAGACAGCTGAAGATGTAGATATATCAATGGAAGAAATCCAAACAGCTATAAGAAAAGTGAAATTAGGAAAAAGTCCGAGGAGTTGATCAAGTTTATCCCGAAATGATTAAAAACCAAGGGAGAGAGGCAGACAAACTGCTACATGCAATATGCCAACAAGCATGGAAGTCCAAACAGGTGCCAGACAACTGGAAAAGGGGAATTGTAGTACTAATACATAAGAAAGGATCAACTAGGAATGCTCAAACTATAAAGGGATATCATTACTTAGCGTTCCGGAAAAGTATATACCAGGATACTGGAAATGAGACTAAGGAAAAGGAGTAGAGGATCAGATTGAAGAGCATCAGAGTGGATTTAGACCAGGAAGAAGTGTACAAAACCACATATTTACAATTAGACAAATAATAGAAAAATTCCTTGAGAGAAACATTGACCTGCACCTGTGTTTTATTGACTTAGAAAAGGCATTTGATACTGTGAGGAGGGATGCAGAGCAAAATTTAATAGAAGCCATTAAAAGTTTTTACAATAAACCAACATGTGCAGTAGGTAGAAACATATCTGCAAAATTTGATGTAGATATAGGAGTAAGACAGGGTTGTGTCCTAAGTCCTCTTTTTGTTTATCACATTTATGGATGCAGTCACAAAGGCATCCTCAAAAATGAAGAAAATGAATGTAGGTATGTGGAAGCTCAAACCAGTAAATGTATCAATGCTTTCATTTGCCGATGATTTAGTTCTGTTTGGAAAATCAGAAAGCGACCTTCAGTCGAATATCAACATTATGAACAATGAACTAATTAAAAGAGGAAGGAGAGTAAATGCAAAGAAACCCCAAACAATGCTAGTAACTAGGGAAGCTAAAACACAAAATCTTCAATTGGGCAGGGAGAATTTAGAACAAGCTCAAACTACAATTACCTGGGAGTAATGATTAACTCAGAGGGAAAACTAAGAGAAGAAATCAGCCAGAGAATCCAAGAGGCAAGTACAATATATAACCATCTAGGAAAGGCATTTGTAGGTAAGCAAGAATAGTCAACAAAAACCAAAATGGCAGTATACAATACAGTTTATGTCCTACTCTCCTCTATGACAGCGAAACCTGGACCTTACACAGTAGATAATACAGTAAAGTACAGGAAGCTGAAAGGAAATATCTAAGGAGAGTAGTAGGAAAACTAAAAGACACAAACTCAGAAACACAACAATAAGAGATCAAACCATAGCAGATGGCATAAAAACTAAGATAAAAACAAATCAATTGAGATGGTTTGGGCATGTAAACAGAATGAATGACAATAGAATAGCAAAATCAGTATACAGTGCTAAAGCCCAAGGTAAAAGACCAAAAGGCAGACCTCAGAGAAAGTGGGAAGAAGATATAAAAGAGGCATTGAAGCATAGAAATTTAACGTTTTTGGAAGGAAACAGAAAATGCCAGGACAGGGCATCCTGGAGAAAGATCATCTCGGGTATATGAACCCATACACCGAAAGGTAGAATGGAAAATGATAAAGAAAGAAAGAAAGAAAGAAAAGTTTCAGCCCGGAAGCCTGGACATCAAGCTTTGTTGCATAGCCATAAGACTATTTATAGCATGTGTTCTAATACTTTCAATGTCATATTTTATTTTATATATAAAATACTATTTCATTGCTGTGTCATATTTCATGCAATGATATTTGATGTGTGTAACAACTATTTTCTATAAGATGTTCGGTAACAAGTTTTTAATAACTTGTGCAATAGTGCTCTGAGACAGAAAATGAAATAAAACTGCTTGGCGGTATTTTCATAAACACAAGTTGATAGAATGTCTTATCGCTACTTTAAAAAAAAATTCACTGTGAAATAAGCAATCTTATTTCATTGCGTTATATTAATACAAAATGTAGTCATATTCATAAGACATTACTCAGTATCCTGTACCCAAAAGCACAAATAATTTGCTTGTTTAATATAATCAAAAGACAATCCAGTTTGATATCATGTGTAATGACATTATAAAATTTGATATGCTGAACTAATATCATGCATAAGGAAACTAAACCTATAATTGAAATAAATCAACAAAACTAATTCACATAGAAAAAATAAGCACTCATAGTCTTCGTACCTCAACTACTCCAAAGACGCCCACATCAAAGTCATTGCCTGAGGCAATAGTTACAGCTGTGAGTCTGACTTTTCTTGTTTGATCTTTGTCCTTGAGCTGGTCTACCGTTCCCTGGACAGGGATTTGAAGAATTGATGTCCAAGTCTTAGTGATGATACTGTAACCACATTTGCCATCACGGCTGTAGAACTCTGTGATAGGGAAAACAAGCTGTGCAATTTCACTGCCATCGAAACAAGTGACCTCTTTCACACCTTTGTCGATAATAAGGGATGGTCGGATGACAATGCGACATTCCCTGTCTCTGTCTTCTGCAAGACAGTGCAGCCTAGGAGGCAATGTGGTGCGGACACTGATGAAACCACTGATGCTGCCTTCATACACCTCCACTTTCTCACTAACAACCTGTGAAAAAAAGGAAATCAAAATCCATTTGCTAGAGATTATCACATTACAATTGGCTAAGGATAAGAAATATCTATTATGTTTTTAAAAACGCTACAAGGTGAGATTATGTCTAACCCATAAGATAAAAAACAACAACAATTTCATGTGATTGGAAGGTAATGATGCTTTCTATTCTATTTTCTTATACAGGTATAGACAAAATTGAGAGTTTCAGTCATACCTAAAATCAATTGGTGTTCACCTCAAATTCAGGATAAAATAATTAACTTTAACGTGGCATATATTTAGATTTCCTCACAAATCAATTTGTTTTTAGAGCAAAGTGCCTCAGATGTACAGCACTGACACAAACAAATGACATTAATAACTGTCATTTTATACACCAGACAAAAATTGAACTCACCTGGACTCCAGCCACCAGTCTATTACTCCGTCTATCAGGTCCCTTAGAGTTGGCACAGTCTGCAGCAAGACATGCAGTCACGGTGCAGTGCACAGTTTCGGAGAAATAGAGAATGTCAATATAGGTTTCTGACATCACTGCTACCATCTCGTTGCCTTCTATTTGGACAGGAACCTGAAGTCAATACAAGGGTACAAAACAGATTCAGCATTTTTGTTTTAGTTTTTATAAAATGTGTAGGGCATATTATAAGCTAGCTTTGATCCCTGACAAAGCTTGTTATAAATGATCAAGTCATATCCTTTTCAACTCTTTCCGGATGTATCACCCCCTATCGGAGAACTGATTCAATGGCATTAGGCAGTCACTTTCGTTTTGGTGGTATTAATAATTGTCTTGTTAGCTCAAAGCTTTTTGAAACTCCTTACTTTCAAAAAGCCTCAGGAATTGACAAGAAATATAAACTTTCTTGACAAGTTTTTGTGTCGAATTTGAACGGCGTTTTCACCGACTGTTTACCTCTTTCAGCCTCGACATATAGATTTGATGTGCTTCACAAGAAAAGGGATGTCTTCAATCTTTATTACACAAATTTTATTAAATAAACACTGATTGCATTGAAAATAAATGGACTACTTGCTGACCCTAAAAGTATACAGATAGTTATGATGAAAGACAACAGCATCATACATGTAAGAATTACTTGGAGTGTTTTGTCTTGGTGACATATAATCATATTTTTATGATTATTTTTACAATGAAAATTCCCTTTGATTGCTATATGGGATAAATTTTACTCGTTTATTACACTTTCGTTTGATATATAATTTGTCTCTCTAGACCCAATAGTTTTTACATTAGACAATGTTTAAATGACATCACACAGTTTTTCCCTGAACACTAAAAATCAATTCCGCCTAGAGTCCATATATCTTATTCTATTTGGAATGAGTCAATTAAATGGAATAATTGCCAGAGTGAAGTAAAGTTAGGTTTAAGTACACAAGTAGATGTAGAAACGTCTTTATGAAAAACAAATCCTTCATATCACTTTTCATCAACCTTTTTCCTCCTTCATCTCATTTTTAATTTTTTTTTTTTCCATGTGTTTGCTTATTTTCTGTAGACATCATCCTATAATGTATGATTGTGTATAGTCTCTACTTGAGTTTGTTTATATTTGCTATGATTATGCCAATCCTTTTCACTATGGCCTACTCATATCTCTTAAACAGTCTTATATGACATACCATACTTAATGCATCTGTTGGAAGTCCTTATAAGTTGGTATTCTGTGCCCTGTTTATGTCATCGTTTCGGTTCTCTCAATGTCATTTTCCTTTGATTGATACTTTTAAATTGTCCTTTAAGCTTTACTGTCAACTATCAGGCATTATAGCTGAACCATAGCATTGTGAGCTTCTGAACACGACGACACTGGCACAAATCCCACGACTGGCACAGGTGGGTTTTTTTTCACAACATTGTTCTCTTAGGGAAGGTACTTCACTCTACTTTCTTTACTTGACTCAGGTAGAGAGAGATCTTGTTAGAGCGTTAGTACAAACTGCCTAACAGGCTTGTGTACTGTATGCTCCCCAAAGAGTTGAGAAGGACTTTGAATCAAAATGGCCTGCTGGGGGATAAATGATGTACAGCCATGAGTCTGCACTTGTGCGGGGATACGTACTATAAATCCATCTTTATCTTTATCTTTTATTGTTCTTTCCAGTCTTCTGTGCCTTAATAGGTGTCCAGTGTATTCAAGTTTTAAAATAATCTTATTTTCTGTTTACTAGCATTGTGTACCTCGCTGCTAATTATAAAAAGAAATGAGTTATGTCATTTAATGTGTCTTTCAAACAAAGATTTATTTACATTGGCCTTATGTTTGCTGATTCCAAATTCATTTTCAGAGTTAAGGACACAGACTATGACAGGATGAAGCTATTACAAGACTAAATCAATGACAGCCATACACACCTGATTCAGTAGATATTTCTTTGCAAAATAAAAGTCAACAGAGTAAAAGACGTCTGTTCTCGTCAAAGTTTCAAATGTGCATTCAAACTGGGCTCTGTTTGTTGTTTCATTCACAGAGACAGTTATAACAGGGTCTTTTCTGATGCGAGGCAACTCTTTTAGAAAGAAAATAGTCCAGAATAATTTGTTTTATGGATGTAGCTGTTTTTGCATCTCACACCCTCACATATAAATTGCTTCATGTAAAATGAAAATAAAAGGGAAAGAAAAGATTTGATATTTTACATCAACTTAAAATGGAAACATCTTAGAAAACTTGTTGGCCTACTCTGAATGAGTAATAACATATTTACCATAAAAGTTGCATACAGATAAAGATGTACACTATTTCACACATCAAATAATGTATTTAATTTTGCATAGTTTATAAGGAATAATGGCACAGGCAAAATCTCAGCCTCCTCATTAATCAAAGATGGAAGTCCTTACCTCTTTACACGCTCTCACAAACACACACCCACATAATTACAAACACATACACTCATTAACACATACAAAAATATTATAAAAGTTATGAAAATTTGAAGAAAAAAATGGTAAAAGGAATCTAAAATAGCAAAATCAGTTCTTACCAAAATCAATGAGGAAGTTGTTAATGATGGTGCGATAGGCAAAGACGTAGGACAGGTCTGCTACAGCACAATGAGTGTATTTATCATTTTTCTCAGAATGAGCAATTAGACAATATCCTTTGGGGCTGACAGCATCATTCTTCTTCTTGAATCTCTTATCTCGTTTTTCCTCTTCACCATCGAGATAAAGAACAAGACCTTCCTCTATATTCCAGGACACTTCCACCTCTACAAAAGTCTTTGTCAACTCTTTTTTCTTGTAATTGGCGGAAACCTGAAGGATACAGGAAGAATTGCATATGAAGGGTGAGGATTTTGCTTAGATGACAAAATTGATAAGAAATTCCTTTACCTGTATCTTAATCTTCTACTAAAAATTGCAGAAAAGAATTTGGTGTGCCAAGTGAAGACAATTCTGATATCGACTTTCTTCTTTTGAGGCGTAACATAATATTTTGTAAAAAGATCATTATCAGCAAATACTCAATATTAGTTTACCCGTCATTTATAAACTTTTAAGAATATACTGTTTTAAAGACTCGGTAGTCCAGAGGCAAGGTGTCGGCCTCTCAACTGAAAGGTGGTGGGTTTACACCCTAGCAGGATGAAAATTTTTCTAGAGTTGTTTTTAGAGTAAAACTTCCCCCTGGTCTGGAAAGATGGTTCGACACCTAGTCCCATTTGAGACGGATGATAAAAAAGGAGGTACAATGTCTCACCATTTTTTGCCCGTTAAAGATCCCTTTGCTGTTAACAGGGCAGCACAAAAAAAACTACGAAACTCGTTGAGATCACCTTAGTTGTGGATGTGGGTAAAATCAATTCAGATTAAAGATTTAAGTTTTGATTTAGTACCATCTGTTATTACACAGTCACAAATTTATCAAATTTTTTCAACAAGAGTTATAGAATGTGTGACCATGTGTAAATAAAGAGCCTTATATATTGACTTTGCAAAAAATTAAAAATGAGAGAAAGGATTCCAAGATTTGAATTACCTTCCATTCCTTTGTCTCTGTTCTCACTCTGACATTCAGCTTGTCCCGTTTCCACCAAATAGCAATGCCACTTGAATCCTTTGAATCAGCTCCACAAGACATCAGGTACATGTCATTCTTGAAGGTGTAGATGGACACAGCAAACTTGATTGTAAGTCCATACTGACATAAGGAAATGTCTCCAAGACACGTACCTGTAGTAAAACCAAGTTTTGATTCCAAGTTCTTCTTCCACATAATAAAAGAAATAATTCCGTGCTTGAGCAATATTTTCAGCATGATTTTGAACTCAACTTAATTGATTTTAAAGCACTACTGAATAGTCTGAAATCTGTTGGCAGTTGGTTTCCTAATCTTACTGTACTTGGACTAAGTGATTGTAGGTGGCAATCAATGTTTGAGGATGGAACTATGTATGTCTGGCAGCTTGAAGGTAGTTATTTTTGTATGAAGTTTAAGGTAATCTGATGGGATACACATTTGACTATTTACACATCTAAAGAAAATGTTTACTTTTTTTCCTGACTGTATGTCATTCTAAAGGTATCCGTAACAAAATATCTGCTTTGATTTATCTTCATAATAGAGGGGAATCAGTACATTTGTACAATTTATAAGGAGAATGAATAATAATTTCAACAATAACTACTCAAACCAGAGTTTTTATTAACTTTAAACTTCATATCTATGATAATTGATAGTAAAACATTATTTATAATCAGGTTCCTATAGAGGCATTGACACATTAATGTCAGAATATTCAAATTCAATAAAATTCATTCCAAGGGGCATAAACATCTCTTTGCTTCAATCAGAATCCTTTGGCAATTTTCTGGTACACGAAGGCTAGTTGTTCCTAATGTACAATGCTTCATATGCAAGCTGAAATATCAAAATTCAGAACCTAGTTTCAGTATCTGAAGATTTATGAGTCCCAGATTCTAGGAAGATTGGATTAAAATCCTAACTACATTGGATGTGGATGAACAGCAGATTGGTTCTGTGGGCACATGCTTGCACACATTAAAGATATCTTAGCAATTTCATGGCGTCTGTGGACAGCATATAAGGAAATAAGTTCTTTCAAGGCTGTTACATACAATAGAGCCAAAGCGTATTCCAGTTTCTGTATCGTAAAGCGGAATAGATGACAATAAATTGTCCCCTGTATAGGACACAGGTCTGTCACAGGTATAATTCCCCAGGTAATGCTGATACTCATTTTCACCAAGGTTGATTGGGAGAATGTGTGTTAAATGTCTCTCCAAAGGAACACATTGTCAGGCCTAACATTGGCACGTTTCAAACTCACAACATGATATAATCTAGCAGGATGTTAACAACGCCACTGATATGCTAGAGGCCTATCCTTAAAATAAAAGTCCTGAGACCTGCGTTATGGTGGACATGAACGAAGAAAACAAACCAACCTGACATGTCAAGTAGCCTCATGTATTCATCAATGCCATTGAAGAGAATGGCATTACCTCCATTAGGTCCATCAATTAAATGAGGGTTACCGAAAATTTCCAGGGAAAATGTTTGTGTAATGACAAGTTTTCCTTCGATACGGATGAAAATGAACCTCTGGAGCCCAGTCACAACTTCAGTCACTGTTATCAAGGAAAAGAAAGATAAAAATTATGAAGTAATGATTTGTCAATTGTGTTCAATAATAAAAATTTTACAAAGTTCTGTATCTGTATTTGTAGAATCCCCACGAGGCTTTAAAACAACAGGAGTGAGAGTGTTGGTTGGTTTGACTACTAATTGAGTTGTAGTTTAGCGCTTTAGTGTTGTTGTTAGCTGACTATTGCTGTTTTGAAACTTGTCCATTGCTTGTTCTTACCAACTTGACAGTGATCTAAATATTTATCCTTTGCTCTAGGATATTAACGATAAAACTAAGATAAATTCGCAATTTGTCTTACTTTCTAAACTATTGTAGGGGAAAAAGTAATATCAGGACGAATACAATAAAGAGCTGGTGGATAGCTTAGGATAATGAGAAAAAGTTCATTATAAACGGGTAGTTTCAAGATTCTCTTATACCTAATTTGAAATAAATTGACTTGCACACTTTAAAAATAAGAAAATAAATTAAACAGAAGAAGAACACATTAGGATGTTGATAAAAACAATATGATAAAAAAGAATGTGGGCAATTAATACATACCATTGACTTGTGTAAAAACTGAAACTGAGATGGCTGTGTTGCAAACCTCAGATGTGTTGCTTGGGTTCAAGGCTCCATTTTCATAGCAAATATTGTTGATTTTACAGACATCCGCCTATTTCAAATGCAAATTTTAAAAAACGCCTTTTATATAAAATATCAAATATAAAAGACATAGTCTTTAAAAGAAAACACTTTTGCTTCTTTCAAGATATCTGACATGGGTAAAATTATCCTTTTAATTTCTGTGTTATTTTTTTCAGTCATATTTAGTTTACTAATTTTTGCCGTGTATGATTTAACAACAACATTGTAATTTAAAAATAAGAATTCATGAGTATTTCTATTTCTATGATCATATTTACATTAGGGTAGAGTATCTGACTACTACCCAAGAGGCCCGAGTTGATTCCCAGTCTAGGTAAATTTTTCTGACCCTCCTGTCAACCCAGCAGTGAAATGAGTAGCTAGGTGGGTTCAGATTCTCCACAAGTAAAAGAGGTGTGAAAGGCAGTAGCAAACTACTTCATTATGCTGTATGCCTAGAAAAATCTCACTCCTGATTACCCTACATTTACATCCAAATATGGGACTTACTTTACTTCATAGTAGGGGTGCAATAAACCTTTTGGGTAAATTTTTGGTTGTTTGTTTATTTTATCTGTTGGCATGTTTGGTTACTTTGTTCGTTTCAACCGTGTCCATTGACCCTGTCCATCATAGGCAGTCATCTCTCAAGTAAGGGCAGCTGTATATTGTCTACTGAGCATGTGGAGTATTGAATATTTTTCAAACAATGGATAAGATAGTGGGTATTTTGTTGTGACGGTGTTTACGTAGATTCAAACTGGTCAACATTTAATAACTCACCCTTGCCTTACAGACACCATCCTCATCGCATGCATCACAATTGGAGTCATAAGCAATGAAAAGCACACGGTTGCTAAGAATAGTTTCATTGTTGCTAATATACACTTCCCAGCTGTCTGTGGTGTTGACCTCACAACGTACAGTCTCAATGCTCAAAAACGTTGCCGTAAAGACCAATTCATCTTCACCTGTGTCAACAGTAGCTCCCTCAGCTGAAAACTATTCAAACACAAAAATAGTTTATGTGTACATTTCATGATTTCACATGGATACCTTTAAAAAAAAGAAAATGCAGAGATATGCAAAGGTATTTAATATTAATATCAGTCATGTTAGTGTGTTCAGACAGAAATGCTCCAAAAAGCAAACTTCATGATACATCAAAGAAACAATTTTTAAACAATGTTTAAATATCCAGAATTTTTGTTGTTGCACAGACTAATTCATTTCACTTCAGAAAAAACCAAAACAACTTGTCCCATATGTTTTGAATGATTTTGGTTTGAAATTTATAATCTCTTCAAATTATATGTCATGTATTGAATCAATTCTTAAGTATAAAGTCTGGGATAAAAGCTCCTTACAATCAGTTTCCTAAGATGACACTGCACAGTCCTTGTTGAAAAAGCCCTTGCAAATTTATAACCGATGACTGTGAACCCTCTGCATTGGAACGGATCTTGTTGAATGTCACAAAGTGATCCACCAAGAATGCCAGTAAGTACGGGAGGTATGGTGAGGTCAATGGAGCAGTCAAAGCCACCAAATTGGTTGTCACAGAAGCAAATATTGTCTGAAATTGAAAAATTTTGAAACATTTTATTTGTGGTTTTTGACAAAGCTTAAGAGCAGTTATGGTTGAGAATTTGTACAGTCATTTCACACACATTTAGAAATTCAGTTGACATTTCTATTGTGTACATTAAAAATTGCCATAAACGTTTTGAACTTTTATTGTAAAATATTAAAAAATTTGCCCTTGAATATGGATAGTCATTCCCAGAAAATAATCATTCTTTAAAATTGGGACAGAAGTGAGGCAGAAAAGAAAGGAACTAGCATTCTTAAAACTCAAAATTGTTATATTATCATTCATACAATTTTGAGATACATGCAAGTCTAAATACTTCAACCTCTACTGCTTCAATGAACTTATTGTATGATCTAAGCATGTTAAAAAGCAATTCAATATTGTTTTTAACACCAGAGAAATACATATTGTCGTTTACAGGGCCTTCTTAACTGTTTCTCAGCTTTTTAAGTAAAGGAAAAATAGTCTACTAATGAAAAATACCTGGTGATATGGACAAATGGAAAACATTTGCATTTTTCTCAAGCACTGATAAAAAGTTGTTTTTTCTCCATCAATTAAACACAACATTTTGAGATCCTTGTTTTCATCCTATCAGATATTTTCATATCATTAGATAAACTGTTGAGTCAACAATAATAAGATATCATAGAACTAATAGTTCTCCAATACTGCTTTAGAATTTGCTTTTTCTTGCAGAGATGTAATACTGTAATATTCTCCTCTACTTTCATTCCTACCCATAATCAAAATGAAACTTGTTTAACATAAAAATTTCTTCATAAATTCAATACACAGCTAGAGAAAGAATTGCATGGAACAAAGAACTCACTTGTAATACAAGTGCCATGGTTGTTGCAATTATTAGGGCATAGCTTGATAATTCGTTCAGTGACTTCAATGGAAATCTGTGCGAAGCATTGGACTAGAATGTTGTTCAACATGGTGCGAATCCAGGAAGTATCATCAGTAAACTGGGAGGGAAAAAATACCAAAAGCAAGTTAGTTTAAAATGGATTAATGGATGACGACATTGGCAAACATTCATGGTGTTAAATGTATCATGATTTTGAATGATAATTTAAAACTGTGCCTTCTTCTTAAGACATTTTCTTCATTTAGCTAGTACTTTATTTCTTAAGTGTGGGGAAAAGAAATGGAAAACATCTTATACTCTCAAATTATGTTATTGAAAAAAGTTGATAATGATGATTTAGAGAGAATTAACTCTCTTGTTTAAAACATTTACAGTTTTCAGAAATCTTCCACTGTTTATTTTACATAGAATATGTATTCTAACAAAATCAATTGGCACTTTCTGTATAAAATGTATCCATGAGTCAAATGACTAAACTTATTTTGTCTCCCTCACTTTTCTGTATAAAATGTGTAAAGACATTATAGCTTACCTTGATGTCATTAACACAGTTCTCAATGGTAAAGTCCACATTGATAGATAAACTGATGTTGCAGCCAGCTGTGGCAAGTGATGACATACTCACAGCATCAGTGCAAAGTTTCAATACATCATCATAATCCAGTCCAGATGGAGTTGGCCAGACAAAATTCTGATAAATGGTTACAAATTGAAAAAAGAAAATCAGTTTTGACTTTTAATTGAAAATATTGTAAACACCAATTATGTCAGATTGATATTTCTCAAATCAACTGTTGCTGAAAGTATTTACAAAATGAATAAAATTGATTTGCTTTTAAATGATTTACAAAAGAAATAAAGAATTATATGAAACATATAATTCTAGAATTATTATGAATTTCATTCTTCTTATCTTATGTCTAAACAGAAGTATAACTTTGTTATATCATCTTGAGTGAAAACTTTGGTGAATATTCTATAATCAGATGAAATGCTAATAATGAACAAAGACATGTCAAAATGACTTGTATTCATACTGATTAGGCAGAGAACATTGCAATGTAAAAAAAAACCCCGGAATAGAGGTGAAATGTGTGTCATAGGCTGGGACATGTATCTGTAACTGAGGAATATGTGCTATCCAAACAAGCAGTCTTCGTAATAGATGATTGTAATGCACTGGTTTACTGGTTAGTAAACATTTTTCACATATTTTCTTAATAGTTTCCTTTGTGTTTTCATCTCAACATTTTGTAGTTGCATCTCCCATCTACACAATATACACTTTTATGATGCGTTCTGGTTTCTCTAATAATTTTTTTTTATTGAAACAGATCAGATGTGGTGAGAATATATTCATGTTACCCCCTGTTTGTATAAGAACATTAATAAAAATAACTATAATTACATTGATTAAAAATCACATGAGATATCGACCTTAGATTAAGTAAATATAACAGAAAGTACCTCAACGATGAAGATATACGTGATTTCATACTCAAATGTAACGACTTCAACCAGGGGGTCAAGACAATGTTCTGGTTGTTCAGCTGCAGCAATCAAGTCAGAGGTGATGTCCTTATCTGAAACATAGAAAAAGGAGGATGCTTATATAAGGTAAACTTAAGAAGAAGAAAAATAGATAATCCAATTAATAAGAAAAAGGAAATAGACAATCCAATTAATAAGAAAAAGGAAATACATAATCCAATTGATAAGAAAAAGGATATAAATAATCCAATTGATAAGAAAAAGAAAAAGATAATCCAATTAATAAGAAAAAAGGAAATAGATAATCCAATTAATAAGAAAAAGGAAATAAATCCAAATAAAAGCACAATCTAATATAAAAGGAATGGTTCCTGCTGACAG
>JAXRKP010000045.1:346713-354213 GCA_037039925.1 Doris montereyensis | reverse complement strand
CACCTGTGCTTACAGAGGCTGACAGCGTCGCTTCAGTAGTTTCCTGAAGTCTTCTGAACACAGCAGGTGCATTGGAACAAAAGATGTCACATGAATGAATGTTGAAGTCATGCCTTCTATAACAGTCACCTCTTCTTCTGTGATCTGGAGTAAAAAAAGAAAGAAGAGAGAAGAAAATCATTGTCACATACTTGAATGTCTGTATTTCTGTATTTTATGTCTTCAAAGGTAGGGACCAAGCACAATGATTGCTTGGCAAAACAGGGACATATTTGTAACAATAAATGAACATTAGAACAAATACTTGTAAATATCACTTTTTGTTGTTATCCATTTATGTTTTTTTACAACAGTTTTGTATCGTAAAAGAAATTTATTCTTGAAGTAAAAGTATGCCCTTAAAAATGCATATAAATACTAAAATTCTAATGTCAGTGTACAAACCTGAACTGTAATTTCAAAGGTGACAGTGAATGTCGGGCCCTTTTGGTCAGGGCAGTTATATACATAACAAGGTGTTACAGAACATGAGACCTGAGAATGATAGAAATGAGCACAATGTTATGTTTTGTGGTTTTATCATTAGCCAACATAGCTTCAAGTGTTTCCATCCATATGGCAGTATTTAGAAGTACTTAATCTCAACATTTGATCAACATAAACCATAAATCAACAGATTTCAATAGTTATTTTCTCCTCTAATTACACAAAATCTTAAATACAAGTAAATAAATATTATTCAGCCCCCCCCTCCAATTTCATTTGCAGCATTCCTCATTCCTCCTAGATGCCTATAAGGCATAAAAAAAACTATAACCATAAATGTTCTGTATATAATACATAAAATTCATTCTCATCTCTATTCTGAATGAAAACATTTACTACAAGCATTCTTTCAGTATATATTATGTAGGAAATTGTGTGCTTTTTGACAAAAAAAGGCAGCAGTCCTTTCTACCAAATGTATACATTCAATATGACTTAAAAGCTTTCATTGATATGATATATCAATCGTGCACAGATTGATTTTTCTTGTTATCATTTTGTACTTGTTCATAGGAAAACCACAAAAGCATATGTTATAAAAAGCAGAAAGCAAAACTTTACCTTTGAGCCAAATGTTCCATTGCCAAGCAGAGATTCATCCATGTTGTCATGATCTTCCTGTCCGTCAACATCAACTATCCTGACAGTCCTACCATCAACTTGCCATTCAACTTCATATTTGACATCACCACGTTCAAGACTTTCAAATTCACATTTGAAGCTGGATGATGAGTTCGGCTGTATTCAACTTCAATTTTGGGCCGTGAGGGCAAAGTTGGCAATTCTGACAAAGAAAGAGTAATAGTTTTTTATTTTTTATTTTTATTATCAGTATCATTATGATCATTACTTTATCATCACTATTATTACAATTATAGCTGAACCATAGTGTTATGAGCTGGTCATCATGACGACCTGGTTCAAAACCCATGGCCGGCACAGATGGGCTTTTTTCACAATGTTGTACTCTTAGGAAAGGTACTTCATTCTACTTTCCTCAGTTGACTCAGATATGAATGTGTACCTAGCTATAGGTAGAGAAAGATCTTATCATAATGTTAGTATGAAAAAGCCTTACAGGCTTGTATACTGTATGATCCCCGGGGAGCTGAGAAGGAATTTGAATGAAATGGCCAGTTGGGGAATAAATGATGTACTGCTGGTGAACTTGCACTTGCGTGGGGATAATGACTTTAAATCCATCTTTATCTTTTTTAGACTTTAATATTATCATTATTATTATTATTATTATTATTATTATTATTATTATTATTATTATTATTATTATTATTATTATTATTATTATTATTATTATTATTATTATCATTTTTATTATCCTTATCATTATCATTATCATTATCATTATTATTATCATTATTATTATTATTATTATTATTATTATTATCATCATTATTATCATTATTATTATTATTACTATTACTATTACTACTATTATTATTATTATTATTATTATTATTATTGTTTCACCGCACTATTTATTTACTCACCTTTGCTTTTTATATATTTCTTCTAAAATCTATACATTTAATCATTAACTTAAGTTAAATTGAATTGAATTGAATTATTATCAAATACACTAAACAATGATCTATGTATAATTACCAACAATAATTCCAAGAACATCAAGTACAAGTCGGGGAGCTGAGAAGATTTCAAAAATGCCAAAGATCATGCTCAGGGAGCACTCTGTGCGTTGATCATAGCCACCAATAATCAAATCATTATTGCCATTGCCTTTGCCATTGATCACACCAAATACATTTAAGTTGGTGTAGTATTCTGCAGAAAAGCTGTGATCGTTGACTTTCACCTGCAGACCCAAAGTTGTGGACCAGCTCACTTCAACTTGGTGAAACCTGGAAAGTAAAAAGACATTAAGCTATGTTGGAAATAGACAAATCATTCATATTTATCTTCTCCTTCTCCTTCTTCTTTTCCCTGGTCTTCTTCTTCAGGGACATGGGTTGTTCAAGCTCTGAGCCTAGAAACAGTGACCATTATCTTTACTAGGTCCCAGGTGGCTGAAAGCCAGCTATGAAAAGCTGTGGCTCAATTTCCTTGACAATAGGGAATCTCCACAAATACATTTAAACACCAAGACATCCTCACCAATAAAACCAAAGCTTAGAATGTCCTATAGGTACAGTTTGCTTTTACGTTGCAGAATTTAGGACACTTCCATAATGAGGCATTTTAAATTTGAGTTGGGATGCATCTGGTGACAAACTCAAGCCAAACTTTGGTGCTCCGTAGCATAGGTTTGGTTCTCTAGTCCTGGAGCAGAGAAAGTGGTCAAGCATTGGCTAATACGAAGGAGCCACAGTGGAGTGAAGTCAAAGGCGAAATATGACAATAAGTGACAACTCCACTAATAAAGACAGAACAAACACATGACGTTTCGGGTATAACCCTTCGTCAGACAACAAACGAGAAATATTTAGAAGCAATATTCAAAAAAGATAAATAACGTAAACAACATATCATATTTCGCCTTTGACTTCACTCCACTGTGGCTCCTTCGTATTATTCACAACTATTTAGATAGTTCACATTGCCACATATCTCTGTTGTTTACGTTATTTATCTTTTTTGAATATTGCTTCTAAATATTTCTCGTTTGTTGTCTGACGAAGGGTTATACCAAACGTCACGTGTTTGTTCTGTCTTTATTAGTGGAGTTGTCACTTATTGTCATATTTCGCCAAGAATTGGCTATTAACAATCATCGTGAAACCACTTCATCATTACTGCCTGTTACCCTTGTCAGGACATTGACCACGAACAAACATTCTCCATCTTTCCTTGTCTTTTGCCAACTTCTTGAGCTCCTTCCAGGACATGCCGCTTCATTCCAGGTCCTTTTCAACACTTCATCTCCATGTCTCCATGGCCTTTCCTATTCTCCTTGCTCCTTGCGGGTTACACTGCAATTCTCTTTACGTAATGTTGGAGTCTGGTTTTCGAGGGTATGCCCTAACCACCTCCAACTTCTGTGACCTATTTAACTTCTATTTGTTTGTGGTTTGTTCTCTGCAAAAGGTCTTCTCTCCTGATTATCTTGGGCCATCTGATTCTCACAATTTTTCTCAGGCATTCATTTATAAATAATTGTAATTTCTTGCTGCTGGCTCAGGACATACTCCTCGTTTTACTTCCTTAGAGGAGGACTGATTTTACATTTTATCTTTGTCTTGATGAAGATGTTTCTGTCTTTTCAACTTTTATACTCACACATAAATATCAGGATCAAAAGGTTTTTCTCTACACAAATCATTAATAACTTTAAAATTCATATTTTTCGTTCATCTTATAAAATCGTGAATAATACATGATAATTTTATAAAATGGTGAGCAAAACATGATAATCTTATCAAATGATGATAAGATAATTATATCAAATGATGAGCAAAATGTGCTAATCTTATCAAATGATGAGGACCATAAAGTAATTATATCAAATGATGAGCAAAATGTGATAATCTTATCAAATGACGAGGACCGTAAGATAATTATATCAAATGATGAGCAAAATGTGATAATCTTATCAAATGATGAGGACCATAAAGTAATTATATCAAATGATGAGCAAAATGTGCTAATCTTATCAAATGATGAGGACCATAAAGTAATTATATCAAATGATGAGCAAAATGTGATAATCTTATCAAATGATGAGGACCATAAGATAATTATATCAAATGGTGAGCAAAATGTGATAATCTTATCAAATGATGAGGACCATAAAATAATTATATCAAATGATGAGCAAAATGTGATAACCTTATCAAATGATGAGGACCATAAGATAATTATATCAAATGATGAGCAAAATGTGATAATCTTATCAAATGATGAGGACCATAAAATAATTATATCAAATGATGAGCAAAATGTGCTAATCTTATCAAATGATGAGGACCATAAAGTAATTATATCAAATGATGAGCAAAATGTGATAATCTTATCAAATGATGAGGGCCATAAGATAATTATATCAAATGATGAGCAAAATGTGATAATCTTATCAAATGATGAGGACCATAAGATAATTATATCAAATGATGAGCAAAATGTGATAACCTTATCAAATGATGAGGACCATAAGATAATTATATCAAATGATGAGCAAAATGTGATAATCTTATCAAATGATGAGGACCATAAGATAATTATATCAAATGATGAGCAAAATGTGCTAATCTTATCAAACGATGAGGACCATAAGATAATTATATCAAATGATGAGCAAAATGTGCTAATCTTATCAAATGATGAGGACCATAAAGTAATTATATCAAATGATGAGCAAAATGTGATAATCTTATCAAATGATGAGGACCGTAAGATAATTATATCAAATGATGAGCAAAATGTGATAATCTTATCAAATGATGAGGACCATAAAGTAATTATATCAAATGATGAGCAAAATGTGATAATCTTATCAAATGATGAGGACCATAAAGATAATTATATCAAATGATGAGCAAAATGTGATAATCTTATCAAATGATGAGGACCATAAGATAATTATATCAAATGATGAGCAAAATGTGATAATCTTATCAAATGATGAGGAATCTTATCATAAGATAATTATATCAAATGATGAGCAAAATGTGATAACCTTATCAAATGATGAGGACCATAAGATAATTATATCAAATGATGAGCAAAATGTGATAATCTTATCAAATGATGAGGACCATAAGGTAATTATATCAAATGATGAGCAAAATGTGCTAATCTTATCAAATGATGAGGACCATAAGATAATTATATCAAATGATGAGCAAAATGTGCTAATCTTATCAAATGATGAGGACCATAAGATAATTATATCAAATGATGAGCAAAATGTGCAAATCTTATCAAATGATGAGGACCATAAGGAAATTATATCAAATGATGAGCAAAATGTGCTAATCTTATCAAATGATGAGGACCATAAGGTAATTATATCAAATGATGAGCAAAATGTGCTAATCTTATGATGAGGACCATAAGATATTTATATCAAATGATGAGCAAAATGTGCTAATCTTATCAAATGATGAGGACCATAAGGTAATTATATCAAATGATGAGCAAAATGTGGTAATCTTATCAAATGATGAGGACCATAAGATAATTATATCAAATGATGAGCAAAACATGGTAATCTTATCATAATGGTGAGCAAAAAATTTTGATCTTATGAAACGGTGAACAAAACATGATAACCTAGAGAAGTGGGAAACAAACCAAATTGGGAAAATTGTGAGAGTCTGTAAACAACACATATTTCACTTTAAAATAAAGATGGATAAGATAAGGGAAAATACAATATACAAGACTTTTAGTGTGAAATGACTCACGTATTTATGTCAGGTTGCCCTGCAGAAAGTATCCATTGTTTTTCCTCAGCCCTGACTTTCACCCACAGTTTTCCATCGCAGATGTAAACAGAAATTCCAGAAGCCCCCTCATCAGACATGGATGTTAGAATTGGAGCATTGACACACATAGACACCAAGTTGACGGTGAATTTCATAGTGAATCCATAAGAGGCAGACACAGTGTCCAGGATAGTAACTTTGCCACTTGAGAAAACCAGCGTGTCGTTTCTGGTGGTCAACTGGGCTGACAACTGCCCTCCAAAGCCAGTGACCAGCTGCACTGCACCAGTCACAGAAATATCGTCCAAAGTTGTTTTCAAGGTTGTCTGTTGAATGCTCTCAAACTGGAATCTCCGTGCGTAAACACTTTCTGAGATTTTGATTTTCAGAAAGGAAGAAAAAACATTATACTTACAAAAAGAAATTTAAAAAAACACAAGCAGAGGAGAAGGATTTAAAAGTGAGGAGGAGGGGGAGAGAGGAAGGGGGGTAGTGAGGGAATGAGGGAGGGAGGGAGAGGGGGAGAGGGGATAGGGGAGAGGGAGAGAGGAGGGGAGTGAGGGAGTGAGGGAGTGAGGGTGAGAGGGGGAAACGGGGAGAGCTGGAGAGGGGGGGAGGGAGTGAGGGTGGGAGGGGGAGGGGGGAAATAGAGAGAGGGAGAAAGGGACAGAGGGATAGAGAGAGAGGGAGAGAGAGAGAGAGAGAGAGAGAGAGAGAGAGAGAGAGAGAGAGAGAGAGAGAGAGAGAGAGAGAGAGAGAGAGAGAGAGAGGGAGAGGGAGGGAGGGAGAGAGGGAGAGAGGAGGGAGGGAGGGAGGGAGGGAGAGGAGGGAGGGAGGGGGAGGGAGGGAGAGAGAGAGAGAGAGAGAGAGAGAGAGAGAGAGAGAGAGAGAGAGAGAGAGAGAGAGAGAGAGAGAGAGAGAGAGAGAGAGAGAGAGAGAGAGAGAGAGAGAGAGAGAGAGAGAGAGAGGACAGAGGGAGAGAGAGAGAGAGAGAGAGAGGAGAGAGAGAGAGAGAGAGAGAGAGAGAGAGAGAGAGAGAGAGAGAGAGGGAGGGAGGAGCGGGGGAGGGAGGGAGGGAGGGAGGGAGGGCGGGAGAGAGGAGAGAGAGAGAGAGAGAGAGAGAGAGAGAGAGAGAGAGAGAGAGAGAGAGAGAGAGAGAGAGAGAGAGAGAGAGAGAGAGAGAGAGAGAGAGAGAGAGAGAGAGAGAGAGAGAGAGAGAGAGAGAGAGAGAGAGAGAGAGAGTTAAACAAAATGTTTTTATGTTTTTCCTTTTATTGTTGTTGAGAATTCACACCTAAAGGGTGACTCACAGATGTAAACAAAATGACAGGAAAGAAATCAAGTAATGTCTGCAAACGACTTTGGCTAGACTGAATGAGGAGAGTACCAACTTAAAGCGAAAACAGAGGATTAAAAAGACTGTAAAAAGGAAAGGGAATAACAGGCAAAACCTTGCACTCATCAAATGACCGGACACGGATTATGACTTGATATCATAAATAAACCTTTCCATGTTATAAAAACTAGTGATTCCTTAACTTGATCTTTTTAGCAA
>JAXRKP010000045.1:309213-341713 GCA_037039925.1 Doris montereyensis | reverse complement strand
TCATTTAATGTGATGGCAGTCGCGATTTAAAAAAAGAAGTGAAACAACCAAATTCAAAAAAAAATTATCGTTAGTGAAACTGAAGAAGACTGAGCAGGTGGTGTGAAGCAAGTTATACAAAAGTATTTAAATAAGAGAAACCTAGTGTTGGATATGTGCTACACAAATGCTGTCTTGCATCATTATTATAATCTTTATCATGAGTGGTCATATCACAAACTTTAAACAGGACTTTGAAAGTTTGGCAGCAACTGGTTTGATGATGGATCATGAGTGCACATTCTACATCCATGGGTCATGAATATTTATCCATTTCATATATGGTGAAAGATTTTGATTATCCTGAACCACAGAGATGGCTCTGGACTATAAAACATTGATCTCAAATGTGGATGCTAGATGTCAACCTGAAACTCTTTTGTGATTGGACAATACAGAATATTCTGACACAGAGTCCTCCCCCTGCCCCCCCACTTCTTCCCCCTACACCCAATACTTATCTTTTCCCCATTCCCATTGTACTACAACCATCTTCATAATAAAGCAAACAAAATAGCATGACAGTAACTTTATTCACAACTCTCAATGAGACAAAGATACCAACCATTGACACAGGTTCCAACTTGAGAGCAATTATTGGGGCACAAACCCAAATCAAGGGGTCCGAGGCCATTGCCTTGGTTTGTCCAGGAACTGACCAGGGTTTGACTCAGATGGTTGCAAGACTGTCGAAGTTTGGACACAAATATCCTGGCTCTGTCTGTGTCTTCAGTCACCTGAAGTAATGATTAATCCAATTAATAATCTAAGAAAAACTTACAAGTTTATAAATTAGAGGTATATTTTATGAGATAATAGAAATAAGACAGAAAGGCAACAGACTTTATATCTTTCCAATAGTACAGTTGTCTCAACTCATTGGGACAATTTTTTACCGATTTTGAATACCCGTTATGTGTTAAGCTATCAATACATACCAATGGGGAAAGCATGCACATGGCTTGCCCTTTTAAAACTGGCCGTGTAGTAAAAAAAAAAGTAAAGTTCCGTCAAGGCCATTATGGCCCATAGAGCTAAAGCTTATTCCGGGCCATGTAGCGTGAAATGGAACAGGTGATAATAATCATCTCCTGGCAAGGACATTAGTCTGACACAGGTTTTTACTCCCAAGCTGTAAAACTTGTTTCATATAATTTTTACACCTTTTTCCTCAACTTTATAGTCTCAAAGCTGTCATCCTTAAAAAAGATGATTTACTATGATTTTAAACAGAATTTTGGGTTCAAAGGGTTTTAGTTTTGGCTTTTTTGTTTTGATATTGTCAGAATGATCAACCTGCATTGTCACCCTGGAACACCTGCAAACAAGAGAAAGTGTGAACACAAAGAGAAATAACCAAAAGTTTTTGAAAAAAAAGAAGACAAATCCAGGAAACAAATTTGCGGCATAGACAGATATTAAAAAAAAAGATTTGTTTACAAAATCCAACACATGTTGCTCTAAGAGCATCAAAACAATGAAATGTGTAAATTTCCCTTTAAAACAGTAGAAGAATGACGTTTACCTGAATTTCTTGAACACAAGACTGGTTAAGTTTAGTCATGGCCAAATCTCCTGCATTGGGAACATGCTCTCATCACAGCACTCTCAAACACAGTTGTTTGACAAGCATCAATGGCATCTCGCTCTGTGATGCCTCTTGTTGAGGTTGGCCATGTATACTCCTTAAGTTTTGAAATAAAGAAAAAATGTATCCATTGAGCCCACAGATGTGTGTTCACTGAATTATGCTCAGACTTAATTAATTCACTGAGATCTGTATTCATGAATTATTCTTAGTGCGTGGATAGTCAGCTAGGTTGTGCATTTATTTAATCATGCTTAACACATAGGTCATTGACTGAGATGTGATAAGACCTAAATTTCACCCAAACAACGCCTAAAATTTGAATAAATGTTTAACCAATACTTCAAGGCAATATATACATAGTTCAACAAATAGAAGACATAAATCTAGATTTAGTATTGCTGTGATCAAGGCATGATTTTTTTGGAGAAAAAGTTTTCACTAGTATAATATATTGTAAACCATGGCTTGGAATCATAGCATTGTGTATCAAGATTTGTGCTGTCCCTACCCCCAATACCTACCCAAAAAAAGAGAAAAGTATGTGCATTTGAGAAGTATTTACAATGCACTAAATAAAAATTGAAACAGAAATTTTTATTTCATAAATAATTCAGACATGTTCATCTCATGAGAAAGACAGCATGTCCGTAACAAATCGTCAAAGTGCTACCCTTTTGCCCTGAATCAGACATAGGTTGAAAGTGAATTAGGTAATCATTGTATTCCTATGACACCTACAGATGATTCAAAACTTAGTTTCAATAAAATGTGCCAACAAATAAAACATATAAAGTTTTAAAAACATCTCTGAAATACATTCACTTTGAAGCAAATAAAATAGGTTTTCCATGAATATCTCAAAAGCAGAAAAAATTACTTTAGGCCAAAATGGTAGCAACTTGACAAAGTATGTCTTTCCTGCTTTACATAGAAGGATAAGTTGAACAATACATGATAAATGAATTGCACAAAATGACTACATTTCTTCCCAATGCTGTTACACTATTTCTTAAATTTTACCTTTGCAATAAACTCTTCATCAATGTTGTAACTGAATTCTTTGAAGTTTGAACAACATCCAGATGGCCTTCTTCCCAATTGAACCAAGGTCATAGTTATATCTGTGTGAAGAGAAATGTCATCGAACTATTTCAGATAAATCAAAATTTTTAATAATTTGTACTGTTGACTAATGTACATTCTATAGAGATTTGCAATTTCATTCAAAGTGAAGAAATAACTAATTTATAACATAAGCTTTGTGTAAGTACAGGTAACAGTATAAATATGGTGATATGAAAAACATAAGTAATTAAAAATCTGGAGAAGGGGGAGGGTGATGAGGAGAGTGGAAAAGTGAAAAGAAGGCGGATGTTTGAGGGGGTGGGGGAATTTGGGGATGCATAGTTTTGCTCATGTTTATTAACTCCTTTGGAGTCTCTTTCCACTCTATTCAGTATGCACAACTATGGCTAGGATTCCATAGTCCTTAAGGGATGGATGTATGGAAAATGGCCAAAAAAAACAACATCTACTGTTAATATAAGAGTTTTCTTTGATTAACAGTGAATAAATCTTAAAGCTTTATCACATTCAGACAGTCAAATACATTAACAATTTGCTTTTTACAAATATAACATTGATTTTTTTTCCTTTTAAAAGAACTCAATTACAGCGTGGGGGAAACAACTTTTATTTTTATTTTTCACCTGCATAACCTGCCATTTCTGAATCACCAATACCAAATCCGCCAGATCTCAAAATTCAAGTTTTTGCCACAGGTGGGAACATCACCATCACCGCATTGACAGAAAGTGTCTTTGTTGTCCTCATTGCCATCTTCTTCAATGTCGGAACAAAATCCATTAAGAAGGGAAGAGAAACTGTCCACTCTGGAGAAGATAGAGAGGAAAAGTGTTGTAAGAAACATCACTCATGATGCAGTCTTTCATAGTTCAATCCATACATCTACATACTGTTACTCTGCAGATGACATCATTTCTTATCCCATCCATCAAACTTGAAACTGACTAATAACAATGAAATCAAGATCGCAAAAGTGTACACACATAATCATTGCAATTGAAAGAATGAATGAAAGTGCATGAAATGGACAGAGCATTATTGACATGAAAATTATAACTTTTTTCCATCCATATCTCTGTCTGTCAAGCTGATTCTATCTGTCTATCTTTTTCTCTCTCTGTCTCCCTCTCTTTTGCCTCTCTGTCCTTCTCTTTCTCTATCTTTATTTTCCCTCTTGAGTTCAGACATGTGTTTTATTACTCTGATTTGTCTTACAGAATCTCAGAATGGATTATTACCTCCACATTTCCATCATGGCAGTTTCATTGCTGTTTTCATCCTCACTGTCCAAGTCAACATTATCTCCACAAAGACCTGGAAAACAAGTGGATATAATATAAAAAAAAGAATAGAAGCTTGCTAACTCTTACAAAATATGCACATATTCAATTTCAATGAAATATGCCTTCTTATGATTACATGGTTTGTTTAAGAATGGAGATTTTATGTGCTTTCACTGAGCAGCTGAAAATTGTAAAATAATACATAGGAGGTGGTAGCCTAATGGCTTGACTACCGGGTTTAGGATTAGAGTTTGTGAGTTTAAATCCTGGCGATGTAACTTCAAGGCTGTCTCCTTAGGAAAGACATTTATCGTACATTTCACCCAGGTGCAAACGGGTCCTAGCATCCCTTGGATTTTTGTTGTTGTTGTCCTTTTTTTCTGAAGGGCTTTTTGGTAGTGGTATGAATATGTGAAGGAGAGAATACTGTCTATTTACTTGACTTTAATTTTCAATATTAAATCAAAATCTTAAAAATGGTATCAGAGAAGATTTTTATAGTCATCTTGAGTCTCTTAAAATGAAATTGTATCAACCTAATGAACTGAAACAGGATGTTTTCAAAAAATAGAAACACCAGTGGTGCTATGACTTTTTTCTTGTATCCTTTAGGTTCTTTTGACCTCACTATGAATTTTATATTTAAAACCTGAATAGTTGAGCCTTTCACTTTGTACCAACAGTGAAATAATTTACCCATAATACCTCTCTACTTAGTTAAAGCACTGATATTGTCGTTCAGGGTTAACGGAAAAAAATATAACTTTTCTATGTCATTTTACCTTCAGTTTTCTCATGATCATGTGGAGATGAATAGATGAATGGGTTTAAAGAAGCTTAAGTCGTTTCCATCAGACATAACATGAATGTCAACGTACGTGGCAGTGGGAAGGATGACCTGTAAAAGGTGAAGAGATGGGTAGGCTGTTAAGGTCTTGCTACAAATGGCTTTGTCATCTTTTCTATTCACTTCATAATATTACTAGTGAGAATGGATCAGACAAAAGTGTACCTATTTTGCTAACATGTACCACACTGTTTCCTTTCAATGGATGAAACCAAAAAAATAAAATTTTCATTTCATGAATATGATCAAGCACCAGGGTTTCATAATCAAATTTACTTTAGAGTTAGTGTCAATCGAAAGAAAGAAAAAACTCATTTCTCTTCACATTCAAGCAACATAAATACTAAACAAAATTTACCTCTGAAAAGATAAACACATCAAAGTTTTTATGTCATCCGAGAAGCAGAACTAAGAATACTGAGATGATAATGTAATAAGAATATTGATGTGCTTATGACTAAACATTAAATTTACCCTGTACAAAGCTCCATCCGCATATCGCAAGACTCTAGTGTCAGATGTGAGCTCATCATTTACATACAGGCGGATATCAGCATCAATACCATTGCAGGCATCAACAACAACAACGTCATCTCTGCTCTGAACCATGACAGCACAGGTACAGCTGGAATTGCTTACACATGTCTTTTGGACAACATGGACCTGTATGGAAAAACAATTTGTAAATTTGCGTGTATTTTGGCAAAAACATATTGAAAGTAAGTCCTAAATAAAACTTTTATTGCAGGCAAACTACTATACTCTGTCCATTTTTTTTTCCCATCCACATTCACCATCATCAGTGCTCCCAGAGTTTGGGCAAAAGTTGAAAATGTTGTCCTGACATGCTTTAAACAGCCACATGGTCTTTCTTGTGCCTAACATGTCTGGATGGAACTTTCAAGACATTAATCCACCTCTAATTGGACCAGTTCCTGTTTCAGGCCACAATTTTATAGCAAAACTTGCATAGCCTGTAACACGCTGTACATGATTGCCTGCTCCTATTAACTTCTTATACTAAGGTTTTAAATATCTCCATGGCTTGGCATTCTTTAATTTTTTTCTATGGGAGTTTGTTTCAGAGCTTTATTGTTGATAGATAGAATGAGTGCAGATGTGTGTCTTGTTTTTGAGGTCAGAATACTAGGGTGATGAGACATAAGGGAAACTTAACTGAGAAACACTTTGTGATGTCAAATAGCAAATCTGTGTAGTAAGCATGTAATCAATGAGCCGGTACTTATGCAGAGATACAAACTTTGAATTCATTTCACTCAGTATCTTCTAATATTTAAATGATTGATTGTTCAAAAGCGTTGTACTACATATCCATCTCTGCAATGCGAAGGGAAAGGTTGTATCATAGCCTGTATTTCTTTAATCAAAGGGAGATCATTATTGATCTATGTGCTATTAAATCTGAATTTATATTGGACAATGACAAATAAAAAGAAAAGAAGAAAAATTAAAAGTATACCTGGTATGGCAATTGTTTGTGTTTATACAACACAAACTCTCCTCTTAATTGGTTGTAAAAATATCTGTTGACAACAAAAAAAGGAGATGTCAAACATGCTTTAATAATAATTAGATAAACAGTTAGGTAAGAAATAAAAGTTGAAGACAACAGTTGGAGCTGAGCTGGATTTTTTTCCCTTGGTTTGTGTAAGTGTGTGTGAGTATGAGAGTGCATGTGTATATGTTTGAGGTATTGTAATGAAGAATGGGTTATGGGTAAATCTACCTATACTTTTTTCTATGCAGGTACGCATAAAACTTTGTGCTGTTATAATTTCAGTAACAAGTGTCCAATTCTGTAATCAGCACATATTACTACTTAATTATAATAACATTCATGATGATAATGATTCATGTACCCATGGGTGGATGGATGAAAAGTTAAACAAATAGCAAGGCAGACAAATAAATATATAAGATAGACATATACAAATAGGCATCTACTCACCTAAACTCATCTGCATCATTTGTGTATATGTATGTATGTCTCTTTCTGTCTCTTTCTGTCTCTTTCTGTCTCTTTCTTTTTGTCTCTTTCTGTCTCTTTCTGTCTCTTTCTGTCTCTCTTTCTGTCTCTTTCTGTCTCTTTCTGTCTGTCTGTCTGTCTGTCTGTCTGTCTGTCTGTCTGTCTGTCTGTCTGTCTGTCTGTCTCTCTCTCTCTCTCTCTCTCTCTCTCTCTCTCTCTCTCTCTCTCTCTCTCTCTCTCTCTCTCTCTCTCTCTCTCTCTCTCTCTCTCTCTTTTTCCATACTTATGTATGTATGTGACATATATCTACTTGTCTATCTATATATCTAGCTATATATATATATATATATATATATATATATATATATAGCTATATATATATATATATATATATATATATATATATATATATATATATATATATATATATATATATATATATATATATATAGACAGTCTAACCAGTCCACTGATGGTGCATCAAAGTCACCCAACTTGACTTCCTTAACACACCTACAGCCATACAATTTAGAACCTTCTTTGTCTCTGTCTGTCTCTCTTTTTTCTCTCACACATTCTCTCTCTCTTCTTCTTCTCCTTCTCCTCCTTCTTCTTCATCTGGCATGGTGTAAATTGTGTGTAAGTGAGAAACCTGAGGCACAAGTCAAAGAGAGTCAGACACAGAGATGGACACAGAGATATCACTAAGATAGAGAAAGGTTTGGCCTGTGATGAACAGCATCGTGATGCTCTGTGCCCTACAAAATGCCTGAGGCCTTTTGTTGATTCACAATGTGCAACTTTGTTTCGGTCATCTGGATGTCTTGGTAATCCGGACAAATTACTTGGAACGGAAGTGTTTGGACTATCGAGACGTAACAGTATCTGTCTATCTATGTCTATCTGTCTATCTATCTATTTTTCTATCTATCTATCTTTATCTATCTTCTACCTATCTATCTATCTATCTATCTATCTATCTATCTATCTATCTATCTATCTATCTATCTATCTATCTATCTATCCATCTATATCACCTATGACTTTCTTTCCTCTATCAACCCTACCTGTCAATATATTTAGCTATATAAATACAAAAAAGCTTAAGAGTAAGAAAAGAAGATAAATAGTGAAACTTAAACCAGACACTAAAAACAAAAAATCCTGCATAGTTACCTTCCATCAAACGTTGAAATGTGTGACCCTCCTGAACAGAAGCGGTTGCTGTTGTTTTCAAGGACAGACAACTAGGGATAAAGAAAAGTCCTTTCTCTTAAAATCAATTAAACGATATATTTGTTAACTGTCTTTAAAGCCGTAAACGAAAGTTCCCTTAATCTTAAGAATTTCATGATCTGCATGGGTTTCATTTGTCCATTATTTTCTTTTTTCGTGAATAATGAATGAATTAATTTTTAGTCTTTTTAAATCTGAATATATTCATTCCTTCTAACACTGTGACCTTGTTTTCATTTGATCTAAATAATTGAATTTTTAAAAACAAAATAGGACATGACCTTAAATAATAATGCAAAACAATGTTAATAACTTCTCTTTCTTACTTAATTGACTACTTACATTAACTGAGCCCGCACTTGATGTCATGATGACCTGACTGTCCAAAATAACATCAGCTGATACTAGAAGGTCCAGTTGTTGATCTGGATCCACCAGGTTATCAACCACAGCCTTGACCTCAAAAACTAATGTTGCCATCCAGGTCTCGGTGGTCAGCTTACGTCCACATTTTATCTCAGTGTCATCATCATCGGCATGAGCTACGATGACCTGCGTCTGTAGTTGGTTTGTTGTTGTTTTTTGTATTGAGAAGTAGAAGAAAGTTCTTGAATGCCATTTATAGATGTTACCATAACTCAACAGATGATAAAATGATAACAAAAAATATTTTAAATCACAAAATTGACCAAAAAAAACAAATTCAAGAAATTGACTTTAAGTAAAGAACAATGCATTATGATTCAACTTCAAAACATTTTTTGTTCTAACTTCATAATATACACTTCCTGCCATTTACTTTCATTCTTACAAAGCACAAAAGAAATACAGAATAGTTCACAAACAAGAATAAAAATCAAGTAGTTGCTCAGAATAAATTCATCATGAAATAAAATGCAAAACTTATTCTATTCATATTATCAGAAGTGCTTTTCAGTCATACACACGATTACCCTTAAATTCAATGTGAATAAAAAGCATCAATGGAGAGCAACATCAAAGAAAACAATCACATAAGATCTATGGAATCAACATAGAATAAGGCATCAGGAAATTTAAAAAATACAACGCTTATCTCAAGGTTGAACGGAAGCCTGTAGTCGAAAAATTCACACCATAGACAAAAGGAATTGATACTATAGCTAGAAATAATTAGGTGTGCACAAATAGCGGCAATTTGTAAAGTTCAACAGAGATTTTTTTATAAAGTTTTAGTGCTTGACCTTTATCATAATATGCATGTGAGCACGTCTTTTCACCCATAGTTGTTTCCAATGTAAATCAAATTGATCATCAATGAAAACAAAAAAATCATTTCAATCAGTAAACACCTGTCAATTATCCACTTTCATATTGAAATGTTGGTCTGGTGTATTGCAATACTATTTCTATCACACATCAAAATTAAATTAAAACAAAATAGCAAGATAGTTAACTGAAGCTAATCATCTCTTTTTTTTACTATCTTTTCAACCATGACATTTGCACTCTGGTTGACCTTACCTATTTTCATGTCACAATCGTCATAAAACGTCTCTACATTTACAGGGGATAGGTGTGCAGAAATCTGACTTTAGGTTTAATAATACAACATTGAAAAACATTCTCAGATTCAAATAAAAACTGTCTGTCATTGATGATTTGATTAGTTTAATTAATTGTCTTACCAAATTGCTTCCTTGGCAAGTAAGCCTGCTCTGATGAGCTACTCGTACATCAATATTGATGTGGCAGTTATCCCAGTTACTGAGGTTGCCACAGAAAAATCCTGGAGGAAGGGAGATGTGATGTGAATCCTGGTAGACTCACCACCTTCATAGATGATCAAAGCTGTTTCTCTTATCTGCGGAATTTAATAAAAATGAGTTTCATGTGATACCAATTTTGTATGATAAAGGAACCCACATTTCTTACATCTAAGAATAAAGTATTTTGAACCAATCTTACTGTCATCATATTTCATAAACAAAAGATAACCATCAAAGTTTGCCATGTTATGCAAAGTTATAATAGACAAACTCCTAATGTATTAAAAGAACAGAATTGCTACAATCATTAAGCTTGTATATATATATATATATATATCTTTATAATATGCTGATCATATCTATCAACCTGAGACCTGTTTAAAGTGAAGGCTGTTCTTTAATCTATTCCTTGTTCTCATCTCATGTCTAACAAACATTTCATCCTCAATATTATATCCTTGATATTTAATTATTTCAAAACCTGAATATAAGAGAAGTTTTGTGATCTATTGCATTACTTTTCAGAACCATAAAATTTAATTAAGAAATACCGTATACATTATAAAAACCAACAAGGCTTTAAAAGCATTGATTACCTCGATTTCAGACGACACTACTTCACTGTATCTCCAGGGGAGAGAGTTTCATTGCAATTAACTGAAAAACAGGCCCGGACTGCACACTTCAACTGTTGAATATAATGGTTAATATAATCAGTGACACAGGATTTTAATTTAAAACTCTTATCTTGATTATATAAAAGGTGTGTTGCCTGACTCTTTTTAACCAGGTAAACTTCATCAACAGACATCTATATAGAAAACAATTAATTATGACTTTTAAGATTTACATTTCAGATCTAATAAATTATACATCAATGCCCCAATATACAAATGTATATTTTATGCAATAACATGAACAAAACACTTATTTATCTAAATAGTTTGAACATTTCATACTACTATATTAACAATTTTCTCATGACGTTTCTTTTTCTTACCTCATCATTTAGTTTGAAGTCGGGAACATCTCGGATATCTATGGTATCAGTGGTTTGGAAACGAATGGGTCCTGACCTGATCAAGTTGCCAGCTCCTGTCTCCCACTTGATTTCATAGGTTACAGTATTTTGGTTCTCATCTGAAAAAATAACCAGAACAAATGCAAAATAAGATCACTTTTATTTAACCAATGGAAGGGGGAAAAGATATTTCTTTTAAAACATTTGTAACCCTGTACTTTATTTCTGTCTTTGCTTTTGTTAACTGCACAATAGATACTCTTTTTACCTCTTAACTACTTATGCATCCTGTAGACTGTCAGTTCCACTTCTTTTTTTCTCCTGTCAGATTTTTCTGGCGAGTCAGCTGATTTTGGTCATGATGAGGCATAGTAGTGAAACCGTAGTGTTGTGAGTTTGTAATCATGATGATATTGGTTAAAAACACTCGGCTGGCCCAAGTTTTTTTTCTTCATGACATTGTACTTCACTCTGCTTTCCTCACCCGATTCAGGTGTGAATGAGTACCCAGCTATATGTAGAGAAAGATCTTGTCAGTGTGTTAGTACAAAGTGTCTAACAGGCTACTGTATTGTCTGCTCCCAAGGGAGTTGAGAAGGAATTTGAATGAAATGACCTGCTGGGAGATAAACGATGTACAGTCAGTGAGCCTGCACTTGTGTGGGAAAATAGACTATAAATCCATCTTTATCTTTATCTTTATGTATTGATATATAACATGACAGTGCTCCTCATTCCTATTTCTCACATAGCATATATGCTTCTTAGTCAAACTATTGTGAAGCTATACAGTTGGGTTTTTTCTCTTTTAAGGATTACATCCTTTTTGAGGATGGCTTGTGATTTTATCAAGAAATATAAACATTTTTGGGAATTCAATTCTTTAATCTATGGTAGTTGACTCAGTCATTTTCTAAGCAATTTGAAAACTGTTCACGCTTCTAAGACAGCACATCAAAGTTTTAATGTCATTTCCCCTCAATGTTATGATACTGATATGTCAACAGGATTTTTTTTTCTTCTTTTCCAATGAATGTCATTTGATCACTGTAAAAGCTCATGAATACCCTGACAACACACTCTTACCTTCCGAAAGCCTGCAGCCGATTTGAAAGTATGGCGAATCATCCAGGATTTCTGTTGCAATCTCTGGCTGGCGAACAGGTGGGTACTCTAAAACAATACGGTAAAGAAAAAATTGTGAGAAACATCAAATTATGCAATTTGCCTTTGATGACCTTGGTATTTAGTAAGATATTTCAAAATCAGAAAACATGTTGATTATTTCTTACATATCATGTCACAATCAAAGTTTATGATTAGTAAATGTTTTACAAAAATCAAATTCCATGTAAAGATAAGACTTGGATGAAATTTGTATACAATATGTAGATCTTAAACTAGAAAAAAATGTTTTTATTACAAGCTGATTAAAAAGGAAATAAAAACAAGGACTGATTCCACCATGAACTGATGAAATGCTGAGAAGCATTGAGACTGACACCAGGTCATTGATACTCTCCTTCCCTTAGTTTGTGTCTACTTTAATATTTTTTATTAATATTTTGATAACTTGTACTGACTTATTTATTGAAACATGAATAAAGAAATTAATAACATAATAATATGTGTTGTTTTATGCCGTTCTGTGCCGAGAAACTCCTTCATAATAGGTGTGAATCACTGAAATTCATGTAAAGTGTCTTTTCTAAGGAACACAACGTAAAACCTAGCTTTGCCAGGATTTGAACTCGGGACCTCATGACCCCAAGTCTGGCTGTCTAACCATTTGGCCACTGATGTCACGTTTGCTTTTTGTTTCACTGTCTTTTTTACCTCATAAACCATCTGCATTGATCTCAAGGTAAATTATAAATTAAGAGGAAGATAAAAGATAAGCAGAAGTCAAGGAAAGAAATAGGATCTACCAACAGCATCCACTACCCGCCCATAACCACAGGAAATGATGAAAAAAACTTTTTGCCCATCCTTCTATCTGATTATCACGACCCTCTAAGCATAACCCATGAGAAATACCGAATTCTTGAAGCACAGGACACGGACCAATTTTTGTAAATTCTTTTTAGATGAGTATATTGATAAACAATTAGCATAAAAAAATCTTATACAGTTAGAAAAATTTAAGATTGAAGATTTTCAATCAGTATTTACTACCTCTTTTTGTCACAGCCTCACATATAACACTACAAGTTTATCGTTATCACATTGGTTTGTGACTTGGTACCGGATGACCCAAAAAAAACGGAACCCAATGAAGTTGTATTTAAACAAAATATTCTGCTCTAATATAAAGACTAAGATATATTGGGAATTGAATTTGTTTTGGTCAAAATCTGACATTTATACACTCAATATTAATGAAATCAATCAACTTTGAAAAAAATGTGACAAGACTGGCAACCGTCAGTGAAGGCGCAGTTTCAAATTAACATGATTGTTTCAGAAGTTAACAGTGGTAAACTTGTTAAAAGTTAGCACAATGATCCCACAAAAGCAATTTTATAAAAAAATATCTATTATCTACTATATGTATACAAAACCAACTAACAAGTTTTTTATATTATTTTAAAGGACATGCTCAAAGCCTTGAAAAAATTCATCTCCATTGGCAACGAAGATTGAGCATGGCACATTCATGTAACATAACAATGCCTTGCTTAGTTAGTCAAGAAAAAACATTTAATGTGCAAAGTCAAGTTTTGAGGTCTATGTTGAAAATAGCTCATAGTTTGAGTTACTTAGATCCAATAGTTGTGAAATTGTGTGTGCAAAAATTATCAAGGTCTCATGTATGTGAAATTTGATTAAAGTCCAATTCATTTTGGAAAATTTAGATAACCTTCTAAGGGTTCCATTTTTTTGTGGTCATTTGTTAGAAGCAGAGTGTGACACCATCTGTTTTACTAAAAAAAAACAACCTGACAATCCTCAGCTTTCTTCCTTATAGTCAGGTGTGACTATTTTGTTTCATTTGAATTTATCCTGTCCGTCATATGCAATGATTTTGGGGTAAAATGGAGAGGAAAACTCAAGATAAATATCAGATGTAAAAGAATGAAAGAATAGTAACAAGACCTGTAACATTCCATATAACATAAATAATTAAATTTGAATTAACCCCCTTTAAGGTAAATGACAAAAACAGTCAGCCGATTGCTGGCCTTTCTGGTGAAGTGTGCTGGCATTTTGCGAACTCAGATGACGTCTTTGGACTCTCTCAGTCTCTGCCGTTGTTTTAGACATACTTTTTAAGGTAAATACAGATGAACAGACTCAAAGCTAAAAAACATTACTAAATACATTTTTTATGTAAAGGTTGACGGCTATGAGTCATGAATAAGTACATGGTTAAAAGTATAGAAGGTCATTGGCAGCAAAGAGGAAAAGGACTTTGAATGAAATGACATATTAAGGGATGAATACCATGTTTCTTTAATTGAAATTTACCTCGTCCACCATGGTGGTGATCTCAGGTGAATTAAGAGGAAACAGCAAGATAAAGAGAAATCAAAGAGTAAAAAAGAAAAGAAGTAGGACCTTCCAGCACCACCCGCAACTGCCCACTGAGTATTAAAGAACATCATTTCTGTAGAGATACGACAATCAATCTTCCCTCATGCTTCATCCTGAATCCTGAATACAGTTTCCCATCTAACATACCTGGAATGACAGTGAATGTGATCTGGCTGACAGATGGCTGGCATGACAGAGAGTTGTTTCCTGGGAAAATTTCATTGAAGGCATAGCAGGCATTGTCGATGAAACATGTGTCCTCCTGTTGAGATTAACGTATTCATATAGTTAATGTCATCGGACTAATAGCTACTGTGAGAAGTGCTTTTGGCTTTAAGGTCAGATTATCTTATTTTACACCAAATTCTTTTTATAACTGCTGTTATGCATCATATCATGCATTGAAGTGCATATCTATTTTAATTTCCAGGCATCTTTGGCTTACCTTTCTAGATAACAGAACCTGCCTTCCTTGGACCAGAGAAATAATTTTATTTAACACTAATATTTCCTCTTAATATTGTATGATTGTTTAGACTCAGGAAAAGAGCCCAGATCTCTGGCCTAAGGGGTCAGTATATTCACTGTGCGTGGATCTCACAAAAACCGTCGAAAGGTGAACATTTTCATAACGCGTTTTTTTTTATTATTATAAACTGATAGCGCAATGTGTTCTGAAAATTTTAAACTTCATTAGTTCAAATTGATAGAATTTTGACGAAGCTACTATTTTTTTTTTGGTAAGAAGAATTTCAAAAAAACAGGAAACCGCTTTTTGAGAAAATTATGTTTAAAGTACTTCTTTTATTTCAAAGAAAGTTTCCCTCACATAGCTGCCAACTTTTAAGATTGAAAAATATACTCTGACCACGCAAACTAATTGCAACTTGCACAAAAGCCCTTGACATTCCTGAAAACATGATAATTCAATTTTAATTAACTCTCTTTACGGTAAATGAAACAAATTCCGCTGATTACAGGCTTCTTTGGCAAACGACGACAGTTTGCAAAACTCACAATGGCGTCTCCAAATGTTCATCCCAATCTCTCTGAGTCTCTGCCTTTATCTCAGGATTCCTTTTTTTTTTTTAAAACTAGTTAACATACATATGCATACTTTTCAAGGTAAATACAGACAGATTCAGAAAGTATTTTTTTATTTCAAAAAAGTTTCCAGGTATGTCCCCTGTTTTCTCGGTTCAAACCCTTTCACATATGTACTAAATACGATTTTTACGTACTGGTTGGAAGCTATGCTTTCACCTTTCAACGGGCTTTGTCAGATCAACACACATAAATGATGCGATATCTTGAAATAAGAAAACTTTACCAAAATTGTGCATAGGCCGGAGTCAATGTTGTATGAAATGCATTCGTTGCTGTAAACCAGGTAATTGTAGTAGACACTGATAGTGATCACATTGTTGCTTATTGCAACAGCATAACTTTTTGAGGTATCTGGTCGCTCACATCGTATAGTATTGAAGTTGATTAATCTTGCTTCAGTAACGACAACAGTGTCTGATACAATGTAGCTACTTTGAATGATCTGTGGAAGACATTGTAGTTTGTTTAGTATATGAGAGAGAGAATGAGAGAGAGAGAGAGAGAGAGAGAGAGAGAGAGAGAGAGAGAGAGAGAGAGAGAGAGAGAGAGAGAGAGAGAGAGAGAGAGAGAGAGAGAGAGAGAGAGAGAGAGAGAGAGAGAGAGAGAGAGAGAGAGAGAGAGAGAGAAAGAGAGAGAGAAGAGAGAGAGAGAGAGAGAGAGAGAGAGAGAGAGAGAGAGAGAGAGAGAGAGAGAGAGAGAGAGAGAGAGAGAGAGAGAAAGACAGACAGACAGACAGACAGACAAAGACAGAGAGAGACAGACAGACAGACAGACAGACAGACAGAGACAGATGGTGACAGAGAAACAGAAACAGAGACGAAGAGAAATAGTATGTGTGAGAGCGAAAAGAGCAAGAGATGTTGATTCTAAAAAAAACTTACAATAACTTATTGGTGAAGAAGGTACACATCAAAACTTCATTTTTAAAGAATTAGAAATAATGTGTGGTTCAAAAATGATTAGCTAAACCTTCTAACATAGATATTGGAGTTTTGTTCCATGGCCTCAGTGTCATTTCATTGCATTCAGATATTTCTACTGAAACATTAATTTAAATAATGAAATTAATTCAATCTTTAAAATCTAAAAATAACCATCAGGAAGAGGACCTAAAGAAAAAAACTCCAAAGCAAAAAATGAACACAAAATCAAATTTCATCTACAAAGAGGCAACATAATATTGCTTTATTTGACAACATAAAAATCCCATTAATCAATATTAAACCAACTTACAGTAATTTCCCTGAAATGACAAGACAGCTGAGAGTTGCCATAGAAGTTTGAGCCGTATACATAAATTTCAGTGGAGCAAAACCCCTCAACATTGTCGCATAATCTTCTGGAGGGAATATTTGATATAGTCGGGGGCTTGGAAAGGTCAACGTTACACGCTGGTCCTGCAAAGCCATCCCTACATACACAAATGCCTGGAGAGAAAACAGAAGTTCCAAGAAAACAGGATGATAATTACTGATTAGACAATGATTTCATTGCTGTATTGAGTCACTTCAGTAATACAAGTTAAACAATTTTCTCTCACTTCTGTCTTTTCTTAGACACTTAATCCTTCATACAGGGCCGTATTTTGAGTTCTTATTATTGTATGTTGAAACTTGTTTATCATTCAATGATTATGACCTTTCTTTTTTTCTTCTAGTTTAATCGTACATACCAGCAGTGCAGTTGCCTCCATTACAGTCATCTGGGCACAAATTGCCAATAATTTCATTATCAATGGTCACGGTTTTGTTCACAATTATCCAGTATCTGTGATAAATAAATTGCAATGATTTGTTATCAAAAAGTCATTCATGGGATGAAAATTTTTATTCTGAAGTTGGGAGTTCAAGAAAACAAATTGAGATTATCACCCTTAGCAGGGAACTAGATGTTTCAACTCAGCACATCATGTCCATTTCACCTGTATAAGAGTTAAATCTGATAGGAATAAAGAAAAAGATAACTTTCATATTGGCTCCTTAGAGAATATACATTGTGATGCATACTCAAATCAAATATGAAAACATAGGAAATATCTAATTACAGTCTACTGCCAGTTATCCATCACTGCACATTCCCAAAAATAAAGTCAGATAACTGAGATGTTGAATAAGTGGATTTGACCCTGGGCATGAAAAAAGCATTTGAAAGTCTCAGAATTACTGGGATGACTTGCAGAATGTGCTTCTACTTTACTAACGAGCCGTGCTGATCATTTTACCTGTGACATTGGGTCATAAAACATTAAGACGTTTATCTTACTATACATTGCGCCAAGGTGGGATTCATTTTGCCAAACGTTGCAAGGATTAGGTGTGTGTCGTATAAGTGAGCAAATAATACAATGAGAAATATCTATTTGTTCCCAGCAAATTAGTGTCGGGAGTCAGAATTACGGAAATGTGGATTGCTATGATAAAGAGATGCTTCCAAATAAGTGTGTCGGATATTTGAGCATGTCAGATAACTGGTGGTCAGATGACTGTCAGTAAACTGAAAAATCAATGACTAGATCCAAAAATAAGAAATGAAAGGAGCAATACTCCAAGCAGTAATTATCCTTTGACCATTGTTAAAAAAGGTTATCTCAGGTATGTTGATTCAACAGCATAAAGCATGTTGTGTTAATTTATCAACCTTCTAATTCCACTTGTCAGGGCAGTAGAGTTGGTTAAAATAGCCTCAACCTTCAGTGCAAAGGCAGAAAAGTGAAATTCAAACAAACCTGATTTCAACTTCAATATGGATCAAACACCTCATCTGTATATTTTCCACAGCTGACAAAGCAAAATCAACAGAATCTGATAACTGAAATGGAGACAAAATCATTAAATATAGTCAGGAATTCTGATGAAATGAAATTTTACAATAACCTATTCCTTTTTGTCCCTCATAAAGCTTTTCATCTATACCTAAAGGAAAGAAAGACCCTTAACTTACATTAAAGTATAGCTAAACTCTGAAATTCAAATCACTTACTTAATTTATAACTGTTAAAACTGCAATTCAAATCATGACATCCAATACTGGTAGGCAATAATACATGTTTGTATGCATGTGTGTAATATGTAACAATCTATGTAAAATGTATGTATGTTTATATAATATAGGTATATGCATTTTTTGTTTGTTTGAAAGAATGATGAAAAGACCAACAGCTTCTTACCTGAATGTCTTGAACACATCCTTGAATAGCAACCTCAATGTCAATGTCAACTATTTTTTGGAAGCAGGCCTGAACAGAAATGCTTGCATTGAGAAAACTATTACAAAACTGTGTGGCAGTGATAAGGGTGTAGCCTGAGGGAGTGGGCCATCTGGGAATCTGAGTAAGAAAACAGTTATAACACACATAATGAAGTGAAAAAGAAAAACTTTGAAAAGGAAAAGAACTCACATGCTCAATACTGTCTTCTGGCTATTTCCAGTGTTATATCTAAACACATGACCTCTATTACCTTGTGTAAGAGAGGTCGTAAATCTCCATTTCAACAACAAACGTATGTGAATAGCATCCCTTGTTTCACATTATTGGAAATTTATATTGTTCTATGTCCATACATTTTGCAAAGAAATCAGACATACATGAGCTCGTTTCTCAACACCAGAAAATGAAGATAAGACAAAACAGTGCTGAGCTCAACACCTGTTAACAGAATATTTTTTAACTCTCAAACCGGCTTAATAAAGTCTAGAGAGTGAATAAAGAAAAAATTCCCAAGAAAAAGCCAAAATTTTATTGATAACACAGGATAACATAACCTGAAAAAGTATATCACATTTACAAAGAAGATAATATATTAAAAAAACAGTTTGAAATATCTAAGACAACTTTCCAACTCCTTCATCCCCCTCCATCCTCCTTCCTCCCTCTCCCTCCACCTCCACCCTTTAAGTGCCCATGGCAGCTCCGCTGATTTGCTCGAAAAACTGTCCATTAAATTCAAAAGAATTAAGATTTAGCACGAGTTCTGCCAAACGGAGAAGGGTGGTAGTGTTGATTGTCTGATCAGATCGCTGGTAGAGGAAGAATTTAAGGATGGGGTATGGATGTGTAGAGGGAGACAACATCTATGAGGAAGAGACGTCTAGGGGTTGTGTCTGTAAATGAAATACTACCAAAGAAAGTGAGAGCTTGGTTGGTATCCTTGATGAATGAGGGAAGAGCTTGGGCAAGAGGCTGGAATGCTGAGTCCAAGAAGGCAGAAATGCGTTCAGTGGGGCAGGAGCAGGCTGATACAATAGGTCTACCAGGGATGTGAGCTTTGTAGATTTTAGGGAGGAGATAAAAGCACGGTTTACCGAGTTGGCTGTTATTGAGGTGTAAAATTTTCGCTTTAGGTGGTAGAGCTTTAGAAGTAATTAGTTGGTTAATAGTAAGAGCTACTTTATCATTGTTAGCAAACGTGTTATCGGAGGGACGGAAGATGTAGAACTTGTTGTCTGTGCCGGTGAGTTGACGTTCAGCTTCTTGGATGTATAGTTGCTTGTCCCATATGACCACAGCACCGCCTTTGTCCGCCGGTTTTATAACAATGTCCGGGCGGTGGCGTAAATCCAATAAGGCTTGTCTTTCGGTGGCAGAAAGGTTGGAGTGGTGGAGGGGTTTAAAAGTGGTCTTGTCAAAATCTTGAGTAACCTTTTGAATAAAAAGGTCAAGTGCAGTGGATTGACCTGCTGGGGGTGTCCAGATGGATTTAGCGGTTAAAGAAGGAAAAAATGTGGAGTCCGTGGAGGAATTCAGTGTCAGTGTCTTGGAAGTGGTAACGGAGACGGAGTCGACGAAAGAAGTTTTTCAACAAAGAGCGGATTTGGTATCTATCAAACGACTGTCAAAATACAGTCATCCTATATCATTGAAAAGTTTGAAGCGTCCTTTGTTGCCATAGAAATGACCGTAATCTTGGATTTTGACTCAATTTTCAAAATCTATCTCCTCCCTTAGTTATGAATAAAATCACTCAAAACCTGTGCATATCGTCTTTTCCATTCTATATCTAAAGAGTGACGTTGGGTTTTTTCGATCGTCATTGGCAAACGAGGTCAAATATCGTGTGCTGACACATTTGGTGATTAACCACCAATATACAGGTTTTTACTGCCATTTTTTCAGTCAGTGTTAGGGTAATTTACGTCAAAATTTTGACTGTTTTTACCTACCCTTGCCTACAAAACATTTTGTAAAAAAAAATAATTATACGTCATATGGACATTTTTCTGCCATGAACTTGTAGATAAATGATCATTCTACCCGAATATGCGAAGAACAGAAAATCAACCTTTTGGTCCAAAAACTCGCCAGTCCAGGTGCCGCCCCAGGCCCTTAAATGCAACAGCATTTAGAAAGTTATAATAGAAAAAGGCAACATGCTGCATAAGACTCACCTTTGGAACATAAGTGACATCATATTTGAACTTAATGTCACAGTCAACAAGCTGTGCACTAGCAAGCTGTGCACTAGCAAGCTGTGCACTAGCAATCAGTTCTGATGTTATGTCTCTTCCTGAAAAATCAAGCACAATATCAGATATCAATAGCAAGCTATAGACATATACTCACACTGTATGAATCTTGAAGGTAAAAAAACATTACCTCTTAAAAACAGTTCATTCTAGTATCAGGCAACCTTATTATACTGTGTTGTAAGTCTCAGCTTCATGTTTTTCACTTGAATATGCACAGAAAACTAAGAACATATCTAGATTTTTTAGATGAAGACTTAAAAAACAAAGTAAAGAAATATGAAGTAAACTCAGTATAAATAAAAATCAATGCTAAATTCAATCAAGTGTTATATTTCTCAAAGGTGAATAGAAATTTCATAATTGGACAAACTTAAATTTTTTAAAAATAATTTATTTAAAAAATAATTCTTTAAAATACTAGATACTCATTCAAGCCTATATGTCTGTGTTTTGTACACGTTTTTCTAAGCAGATCATATTAGTCGTATTTAAACATTTTAGACTATTATGCTCTTTCCGTCATGACAGTGCAAATCTGACACGTTGTGATGGTCAACACAAAGTGATTTGTTGGGTGAAATTTACAACAAAAGAAATAAAACAAGGAAATAGCATTATATTGAATCATAAGGGCTGTTTGCAATGTTTTCCAAATATTCTTGCAAATCAAGTCTTGAAACTTTTGAACAGAAATAAAACGTGGCCCTGTTAGTGTCAATCACTTTTCCCCTCCTGGCCACTATGATCTAGCATTGTATTACTCATTTTCCTTGTTGAAAATTCATGGTCTTGTTGATATGATTATTGTTCCCCTTTTGTTATCAACAGGTTAGCAGATTTTAACTATCATAAGGCAAAGAAAAACTATTTCATATTATTTGTGTTTATCTACGAGTTTGATGACTTCCCTTTCATTCACACTGAATGTTTTTGGTTTCATTTATATTGCCTGACATCCCAATACTGATGAATAATTTCATTCTATAGGCTCAAGGTGCATAATACCTCTTGTAGTCTGTCGAATGCCAGATTGACATGCTGCCAAGTGCACAGATCTTCCACATGTTGGATTGGTAGGTTGACTACAAGAACAGAAAGACTGACTAGGTCTAGACTGAACAAGTGCCACACCACAGTAGCCCGAATATATACTTTGCTCTTCCTCAACTCTGGTTGTTTGGTGAGAAAAGGGAACAATTCATTGAGGGTACATCATACAATTATATAAAACAAACAATATTTTTTTTAAAGTTCCAGTGAGTGTGAAAGGGTTAGAATAAACCAATTTCATTAAATCTTGATTATGCAATACGCAACTCCTATATCGCACAATCTTCCCCTTTATCATCTCTAACTGCAAGTGAAGCATACGAAAAGCACTATAGAACTATCTGTTCATGCAAAGTCTATCAGGGACAGAAAAGTATCTTCATTCCTCAAGTTTCAAGTGCATTGTTTCTAAATTCTTAAAAACTGGCATAAATTGCTGGATACTTTGTATGTTATTCAAAAAGTTTCATAAAAATCCTTTATTACTCAAAGTGCTGTATTGTTATTGTTAACTTTCTTGTACCTGATGTCAAGAATATCAAGATAAGACTTAAGTTACCTCCAGCTAAGGGAAAATCTATCCACTTCTGATATTTCAATTATTTCTCCAGTGCTTGCCCGCAAGTCATTGCTTGAGTCTTGGTCATAGTTTCCACAGAGACCTGATACAAGAAGAAGAGAAATATTTCTTTAAAAGCCATAATTATGTGTGTATGTGTGTGTATGTGTATGTGTGTGTATGTGTGTGTGTCTGTGTATGTGTTAGTGTGTGTGTGTGTGTCTGTGTATGTGTGTGTGTGTCTGTGTATGTGTATATGTATATATGAGTGCATATGTATACATAATATATACATGGATGTACTTGGGTATGTAGGTATGTAAGTGTATAAAAGATAAAAAAAGAAACACAATTTGTATTTGTCCATAAAGGAAACGTGCTTTCAAATGTTTGCACCCGCATTCAATTTTCATCTTAGTATAATTTCATTGGATAAAAATTGTAAAGAAAAGATCTAGGGATAAGAGAGATGTTGCTAGATCCACAACTGGCTGTGCTCCTTCAATCCATATAGAAACAGCAACCATGGAACTCTGGAAGACTCTGGACATATTGGCATGTGCGCCTATTACCAGCATATGACAGTTGAGGCTTTGAGCACAATTATTGCCACAGCTGCCACATTAAAAGGAGGGGAATGTTGGAAAAGTTAGCCAGTACAGACAAAAGCTAAAGACAAAGAAAATGACCATATGACATACTGTACCTTCTGAGTGTCTGAAATCATAGGATGATGCCTTGATGAGCACATTGATGTAGTTATTTGTTGCTTTAACAATCACCTTGGTTCCAGTTGGCAGAAGAACCTGAGGCAAGATAACAGTGATTCTCAGTAAAGAATAACAAGTGTTTACTCAATGCAGGATCATTTTAGAGATGCGCAATAAAACTGGCTGAGTGACATGTTCCAAAAGCAATTGTGGTGATTGATGGAAAAAATGTTTACTAGTCACATGTACGCTATCTAAGAAACGCCAGCTATTTTTTAATCAGACATATGTTATTGTCAATATCAGAATCTGTTCAACCTTGACACCTTAATAAAAGACATACTTTTATAAAATGGCTCTATAAAATATAAATGGATGCCTCTTGCTTGATTTTTATACCGTTTTTTAATATTTTCCACTTCGAAATGTTTTATTTAATAACTCATGACTGACCTGTTTTAATATCTGAGAACAGGAATAATTTGTGATTTACCATCAAACATGTGAGAAAATTTAGGAAAAAATAGCTCACCTGATATTTTCGGCCATCATCAAATTGGAGAACTTGCAAGCCTCCTTCAAAGTCTCCATTTGTCAACATGTTAACTGAAATTGGAGTCTTGCTTAGCTCCTCTCCTTCCTCACTTCCACAGCGGTCAATGCGTACTACATCATTTCCAGCTCGTACAACCACTGCACAGTTGCAAGAGGCAATGTCGCCATTGCATGGGCGATAGAAAGTACGCACCTGAATAGGAGGCATTGGAATGAGCATCTCGTTATTCACTTTTTCATATCCATCTCTGCTTTGATTTGGTGAATTTTCTTTTTACTCAATTTGAACAGTAAATCTTTAACAATGGTTGCATTATATTCTATTTAACTAAAGTCATGGTCAATCTCGTTTACTTCACTTCAGTTCACATCTTTAATCCAGTTTTTTTTTTTTAAGTTATCTTTAAACTGATACCTGGCAATGTTTAGGTAACTTGGTCACCATGATGATGCTTATAAAAATTTTTAAATGATTACCTTTTTAAAACCAACAGAAAACTAGCAGTTAACAATATTCAATATTTCTGAAATTTACAATTGTTATCTAAAACTTTGTTTGTACCAAATATCCATTGATGTAACAAGGAAATGATTTCTTTCCTATTATTTTTGCTTACCTCATATGGCAAAGTTGTGTGACGGTAGAAGATGAATTCACCTGCATGAAAGTTGTTATAGAAACTGAAAAGAAAGTATGTGAAGAGTTAGTTTTAAGCTAAGATAAAATGATTTAACAACACTGAGCATGGCGCAACAGTTACTTAGAACCAAAAACACAAAATAAACCCTCAATGGTCATGACAACTGTTAACAGAATTTTCACATGACTCTCAATTCTAAAATGTTATAAAAATATTTGTTAAGGGAAGTCCCTTCGATGTCAAAGACAATATCAAAAATAATAAATTTAAAAATTCAATGAAGGCTACAATCTCTTGACAAGAACCTTCCCTTCAAATTGATGATAAAAGAAAATGACGTACATGCCATCAAATGACTTCATGTGGGGATCGTTGATTGACTGACAGATGGCCACCGGTCCTGTCAATGATGTTCACCTTTGGACAAAAGAGAAAAGTGATTCATGCTTTAAAATACAATGATAAATCAGAAGTTTAGAAAATCTTATGGAAGTAAAGACTTTATTTCAGAAAAAGATTAGATAAGAATGATTTTGTTGAGTTTAAATGAGAAAATGGACTTTGTTACATACAATTTTACAGTCAAATTTACAACAGATTTCCATTTAAACATTCAATTTTAACTGGAAGAGATACATAAAGGGAGGGAAGGGAGTGACAATTTTTAAAAATTGACTCTGTCAGACTATTGCACTGTCAACATTACAAACAAAATTTCAAATTCAGACATTGTTATATAATAAGAAGCATGAGTATGTTAAATATGAAGCACAGATGAAGGTTATAGAAATAAAGATACATATGCTCATTGAATAGCTCTCTGCCTGATATGTCATGGGAAGTTTTTGTTTGTTTCCCTCCATGTCTACTATAGGCAGTGAGCTCTGAGTTTTGGGTGGAATTTGAATCTTGTTTTCACAACCATACATGCTGCTGAGAATTTCTAACAAAACTACGTCAACAGGAAAGGTGTGTACATCTCACACATGAATTCAAAGGGTTTGCCCTGCCAGGTATGGCCAGATGCTATTTTCAGCCTTGAATACTAATATTGGGATTCCTAAATCCTGACCTCTGGCTCATGAGATCAGCCTCCAACCAGTAGACCACAGACTTGCTTTTAAATAAGTGATGGAAGACTATTAGCTCATTAGTAAGTTCATTTAACAGTGTATGTTTTCTGAAATGTTGTCAGTTTGAAAATACAGGTCTCAGGGGACTGTAGAAATAAAAATCATCCTTATCCCTTGCAGACATACCCTTGTATGTTAAATTATTCCACTAGTTTACTGACAGCATTAAAATATAAAGAAAGATGAGCTGAACACAAGTACAGCATTTAAGAACTCAACACTACCAATTTACCCACAAACATAGAAACACATATAGCAATAAGTGATGGTACCTTAACGGTTGTAAGAGAGACAATTCTGGTCTCCGTAACATGAGCTCTGGCAATTACGCTTCTCTCCTGGTCTCCGTCTGTCTTGCCATCAACCACTGCTCGTATAAAAATCACTTGCGTCAGGTGCCAATTAAAATTTGTCAAGATGACTCCACACGTAGTCGCTTCACTTGAATTAACATCGGTCCAACTAACAGTCACTTGTGGCAAAATGGTGTTTGTAATGGGACACTGTATGTCCTCATTGGTTTGTGGGATTTCTATGGACACTACCAGATCACAGGAGCTGTTGGCATCAGTTGTGTTGCAGAAGACGACTGGGGGAAATTGCAAACCAATCGTAGAGCTTTGTCACTGTCTCCTTCCACAACATCAAACTCTGTGGCTCCTTGGAACTGTAACAGTTAGAGAAACTAGCTTTACATTTGAAATTTGGCAGGACTATCGACACAACTAAAAGAGAGTTGTCACACTCAAATTCCTCCCATGAATTTTTTTATTCCCAAGTACAAGGAATCGGTCAACAATGCTTTCCCCAAATATTGACAAACATTAAACCGAGTTACAAAAAACAAGATGAAAATGACACGGAGAGATCAAGAGAAGAGAGACATATTAGATACATAAAATAGACATAGAGAACCAAACAAATAGCTAGAGATACAGAGACAGACAGAGACAGACAGAGACATTAGACAAACAGACAGAGGAAAATAGAAAGATATAGAGAGAGACATAGAGAAACATAAAAATAGTCAGAGAGTGAGTGGACGATTAAGACAGACAATGCTAGACAGGAGGAGGGAGGAAAAGAGAAACACAGGGACAGAGACAGACACTGACAATAAGATACAAAAAGTAAGCTGAAATGCTGGGTTGAAAATGTTTAGCAATTACCATTACTTACTTTTATTTCAAATTCAAAGTCCACAGTTATAATGGGACTGCGAGTAGCATTAAATCTTTCATTGACACAGGCAACAAGACCGCAATAAATCTATGAAATATCGAAAACAAATAGTATTTTTTAAATATTCTTTTTTTTTTAAATGTATCATGTTGTAACTAGAATATTATGTTTGCTAAAGAAGACAAAAATAATTCAAAGAAAAACATATTGTACTGAAAGATAATTTCTGTCCTTGTTGAAAAAGATGGTATGAAAATTTTAATGCTTGGTTTTTTCTTCAAATTTCATTTTAATGAAAAGAAAGAAAAGAAAAACAAAACAACATATTTTTTTAGTAGGAAAAATATCAGGAAATGTGTGATGCTAGAGTTTCCAAAAGCAGCAACAAAGCAGCAGTGTTTCAGTTTCAGGAACAAATAAAATATTATCGACAAGCAGAGAGATTTGTTTGTTGTTGTTTTTTCATTGCAATTTACCCTGCCAATTGTCTAAAATAATTCTTGAAATTCAATTCCGACTCCGAAGTGATTTAAAATGGAATTTTACGAAACTTAACAACTTGAATCATTCAGACAAAAAAATTCATATTGTAGGAAAACATTTCTTTCTTTTCTCTTGCTATTAGTTAAATAAACCGAGTAGAAGCAGTCAAGGAAAAAGATTCAAATCTGATTTTTTCCTTAATAATGAGTCTCAGTTTGATTTGATCGATTTTACTCATATTCACAACTTTTGTGATCTCGGAGTTTGGTAGGGTTTTGTAATTTTAGGCCGACTGCCCTGTAAACAGCTAAGGGATCTTTAACGAGCACAGAGTGTTGTGATCTGCATACGGGACCTCCTTTTTATCATCCTTCTCCAATGGAACTAAGTGTCCATCCACCTATGTGGACTAGGGGGATAGTTTTTGAGAGTACTTGAGAAATATTTTCAACTCCCCGAGGCTTGAACCCACGTCCTTTTGGTTGAGAGGCTAACATCTTGCCTTTGGACTACCGAGTCTTCCCAAAAGTCTCAGTAACAAAAGACATAGATTTGCTCTTTTAGGTCTCACTTTGTGTATCATAATAAATTCAATACCACGGAATTATCATTAATGAAAGATACCTTTGAATCATAAGTCACGTCAACAAATGATGTATGGGCAAACTCAAAGTATGTGTCGGAATTGTTGACAGCTGATTCACTAACAAACTCCTCATCCATAAACCACTGGACAAATACACTCAGGTTGACATTGCTGGTTGCTTGGGTCTCCCAGTCACAGATAAAGTAGAAATTGCTCTCGTTCACATTAAAACAGTTTTGACTTCAATCTCAACATCCAATTTAGGAAAGGCTGGGCAAGGATAGAAAAAGATGTAAGCTCAGGATTTATGATAATCTATACAAAAAAATAAAGGTTTGTGCTAATAACCTTCTTAATCTTATGATTAGGTGAAAGCAAATTTCACCTGAATAAGAGTAAAAGTAGCAATAGCAATAATAATAATAATAATAATAATAATAATAATAATAATAATAATAATAATAATAACAATAATAATAATAGTCAAAAAAAATATTTTTTCTTTTTTTACTAATAAAACGATCTATATATAAGTGACATAGAAATGAGTTGTGTAATGCATAAACAAATCTTTTATATGGCATCCAAAAATCTTGAAACTTGACATACACTTGCTAACAAATGTGTACAGTTGGATAGGGCTATTCATGTCGATTGCTAGATTCACAATAACAATAATATATATTAAAACAGTAAAGCTATAAGTTGTAAAATGTAATTCAAATAGAGTGGCCAATGTAAGGAATGGCAATACTGTTAAAATCCTCTGCTTAAAAAAAAACAAACTGCAATGGCAAAAGCTACCATGCATTCACATTTCAAAGAGGTGGTGAGGTGGTGAGGTGGGGAGTTTTTGTTTATAATCTAGTTTCCATATACCAACCATTTCTATCAGTCCAGTCTGAGACATCTTTCTCTGGGTCACACACCAGATCTGGATTTTGGGGATTCGCATCAGTGGCATTGTAACACGTGTTGTCAATAAAACAGCGCTTGTCCTGATAATGGTCAAAAGGTATGATACAGATGGCACGTTCGTATTTACCCTTGTTCACAATTACAAATCAATCATCTTCTTATCTATTCACTTACAAGACCATCGTGTCTCTCAATCCAGCTACCATTAATATAAGATAAAACCAGGTAAGATATTTGCGGTTCAATTCAAAATCACATGCACTGACAGTAATGCTCAAGAATTGAACTAGTCAGTTACAATAAAGAAGAGGAAGATAAAACAGGATAAGTTTATGAAGGAAACTATCACCTGGCTCCATCCCACTACAGTTATGAAAGAAAATGAGCATTAATTATTTCAATTTCAAGACTACTATTACTCATGCCTCCAATATATGAGATAAGTATCTTACTGAAATACAACCACCTCTTCACCTACCATAGCCAATGGGGAGGTGCTAGTGATTAAATTTTAAAAAAACAAAACAACCCTACAAAAATGCTGAATTCAGATGACTAGTATTGCATGGGTGACTCAAATACTTAACATTCCATTCATCCTATAGAAGGCGTTGGATTGATCAATTGTAATTTACTCTGTTAAACATATGTGATGATCTCATTACTCTGTTACCATATGTGATGATCTCAAAGGGAACTGAGAGGAAATAGCAAGATGAGGGACAGACGTAAAAGAATGAAAAGAAAGAAGGACCTACCATCGTGCCCGCCAACCACCCGCATAGGACGGCGGAATAGACTGACAGCTAATTTGTTTGTTTCTTGTTTCACCCTATGTTGTGATCTCAGGGTGAAGTAGAAAGAAACATTTATAACAAGGACGTAACAAAAATGAAAGGAAAATAGTAAGTCCTACCAGTAGCATCCGCCAACCAATCACAACTGGCAACTAACATGAAGGAGGTAAGTGAAGCGGTAACATTCAAAGATTAATCAACTGATGTTGAATTGTAATTCAACACAAGCATACGATTTACCACTACTCCATACACTGCTATATAATATATGTATACACGCTGTCACTTGGATCTTAAAATGTGTAACTGAAGCTTTTAATTAAAATAAAGCATGTCAAACCTGCAATGCGCATGTTTCTCCAGTACAGGTAAAACATTCTGATCGATACACATGGAAAATCTGACTGATGCTGGTAATCGTCTGATACTGCCGCACTGTGACTGAGTAAGTGCCTACAGTGGGTAAATCACAGGTGATGTACTCAAAGGACAGGAAAGTGGCTTGCCTGATAATCACCTCAGTTCCTCTGCTTACAAATGAAGTTGCGTTGATAAACTGTGATAATGAAATGAAAGAATAAGGTAACAATGTCAAAATAAGCATTGCCAGGATTTAAACCAAAGAACCTCATGATCTCAAATCTGGCAGCCTAACCACTAGACTACTGAATCTACAAAAACACAGAAAGTAGTTCAAATGAAATACATTTGTTTTAAACTTTATTTCACTTTCAGTGTGAAAGGAAAATATTATATTGTCACCGCATTCCACTGACAAATATTAACTCTTTAAAGGCAAAAGGCAATACTATCCTTTTTTACATTCCTCTGAGAAATATTAACTCTTAATTGCAATACTCCCTACATTCCTCTGACAAATATCGACTCTTTCAATATCATACAATCCCCATATTCCCCTGACAAATATAAATTCATCAAATATAATAGAATTTCCAAATGTCAATGACAAATATAAATTCATCAAATATAATAGAATTTCCAAATGTCAATGACAAATATAAATTCATCAAATATAATAGAATTTCCAAATGTCAATGACAAATAGAAACGGAACAAATATTCTACCATCCCCATATTCTAATGACAAATGTAAACTGATCAAATATAATACCATTCCCACATTCCAAGTGACAAATAGAAACTCACTAGATTCCATTTCATATTTGATTAATGCCTCATTAGAGCACTAACTAATAATTCATCAACAAATAAAATAAAGTAAAATCTTTTGAACCAGAAAAAAATATTATAAAAGGAGATTAAAGTTTTAATATACAAGTTCTTTAAAGACAATTTTAAGAACATAATAAAAAGAGATAAACAAGTAGGAAAAAATATAAAATAACATAAAAAGACCAAAACAAAAACACATTGGAATCGCACTTTTGGTTCCTCTCTTTGAATAGATCTTTTTATTCATTTATTTAATTTATCATAACAGTGAGAAAAACAATTTCTTAAAATAATGTTTTACATCAATTTCTACCAGTTTCTGTGTTGGTTTCTGTAAATGTGGGATATTTACCTTCATTTCTTCAAATACGCAAACGAGTTCACTGAATCAACAAAAGGCCCGCCAGTAATTGTGATGTCTCTACAGCCTTCACTGTCCAGATTGCAAACGGCTGTTGCAAGATTTCTTTAAATGAGGGCATGGCATTCAAGTCGACAGAACAGTCCACACCTCCAAATCCTGTCTCACAGATGCATACTCCTGAACAGAAACAAAAGAAAAAGAAAACAATATTGTGACCTGAACAATGTTGATATTTCCAACTCAATGCTGCCATCCACCATGAGGTAAGACTGTAAGATACACTCTTCCTTTCTCTGATTATCCTGTACATGTACTGAAACCTATTTCCTTTAATTTTTTTGTGTAAAAGGACACACTGTTAGATGACTGGTTGTACCCTTAACACCATCAGCAGTGGTCACAAGCTGAGAAGTGTGTTTATACATTTGTTTTTTCACTCATCCATGTCAACCAGAGATTATTTTAGAGTTTGATAAGACCAGAATTTTGCCCCAGACCGCCATTTTTTAAAAGCTTGCATCAGAGCATTGCTGAGCAATTATCACCTGTCTGTGTCCAAATGCTGGCCTCAAGATGCTTCAATAAAGAATAAGAGGAAAAGACCCAAACTATTTAAGAATAAGCAAGGATCAAAAGACTATCAAAGTGTGATGAAGAAGCAAAACTAGTCCATACCCACACACAGATAAGCAAACTCCAGACCTCTGGCTTTTATTACTAGAGCTGTACTTGGCTCAAGAAAGAATAAAGCCAGCAATCAAATGAAAGAAAGAATAAAAAGATAGAAAAGGTCCGGGAAGTGCAAGAAGATGTATTGATACGCAATTCCCAACCAGTACCTCTATTGCAGGGAGTTATTAGAATAAATTGCTGGCAGGAAAACCTTAAGTAAAAATCGAAAGAAAGTATATAATTTCACATCGACAGATGCTCAAAAAACATATTTCACATGGTTATTTAGTATTTATGAAAAGTAGGAATACATGAAATATTAAGAGATTAATTACAACAAAGAAAAGGCCTTAAAGTATAATAACTAATCTGGAGTAACAATTTTTATAAATGCACTCATAAAAATCTTAAAACTTTGAGAAAATAATGATAGTCAGTGGAAAAACATTCGTAAAAATAAAGGGGGTAAAAAAGAGATATTCTGTTGAAGCAGAGAAGACAATTACTTAAAACAAATTGATCAGCAGCTTACCCCTGCGTACAGTTTCCCGGTTGTAACAATTACTCAAACACAAATCGTTCAACAAAGTCAAGTCTGGAATATTGTTCACCCACAAGCTAACATTACGGAAACAGATGACAGATATTGTTCAATGAGGCTGTTAAGCGCTTGAAGAGCATAGGACGTGTCATCCATAATCTACAACGACA
>JAXRKP010000045.1:294213-304213 GCA_037039925.1 Doris montereyensis | reverse complement strand
TAATAAGAGATATGACAATAAAGTCCAATGATAATATATTTCAAATCACGTTCATGCGGTAAAGCAGGATAAAGATATATGTACATATATATGGATCATGCTTTTTATTTTGTGTATATGTGTGTTTAAGCAAATGTGATATTTTATGGGAATGCTGAGGAAGTGGCGAATCGTTTGTTCTGCTTCACATGTCAAATAATCTCTTCTTCAGTTATTAGATGATTTTGTTATGAGTGGTTTTAATGAACACTGAAAAGTTTTTTTGTTTTGATTTAGGCAAGTTGGCTTGCACGTACCAGAATTTGTATTCAAGAATGTAATAAATGTATACCGTTCATAGTGTGTGTGCAAATAAAAGTTGGCTTTAACATACCAAGAGACTGATTGAAATCAGCAGCTGAAGACTGGACCCAAACATTCAGGAATTTGTTATCAACATTGACTATCACTTCTGTTCCTGTTGGCAACACCACCTGGATGTTAAAAATGGAGATATTGATGATAATGATCATATAAGAGAAGCCCATAGGAAATAAACAACTGTAAAAGAAAACCATATGGGTGAAAGACATATCGTCAGTGAAACCGTCTAAAATGCATGTCCACACGATATATGGGATATGAGATTTATCCTAAAAATGATCAAATGCATGCTTCTTTTGTATTGAAGGTTTTGATCCATAGAAAAGCTCATTTTATGCACTTAATCTAAACTAAGATTTATGCTTTTCTTTCAAAAAGTATAGCATAGTGTTTGCAGCCCTATTCAATAATTTACGCTGTTTTTTGCTTCCCTTGAAAAATCATGTCTGGCGGATTTACGTGTTTAGACAGTTTCATTGACGATATTACATGTTTAGACAGTTTCATTGACGATATACTTTTTTCTGCTTAGTTATTATATCATTTAACGTTGTATCTTAATAATTTCATACTGTTTATCTAAAGTGACTGGAAACCTTTAAAGATATTACCTTATATGTATATATATTTAATCTCAACATATATAGTCTCATTTAATGTTCATCATATACATTTGACCACGTTTGGAAAACAAAGAAATAGATAAATCATGGAAACCCTATTTCAGTAATGAATGACTTTTACCTTGTACTTTCTCCTTCCTGCATCTGAGCGATGGTTGTATCTGTTGTCAGGTCACCAGTAGCATATATTTTCAGATCAAGGGGTATGGGGTCCTCCCTCAGCTGACGGTCCGCAGCGATCAAACAAAATCACATCATCACCAGACTTGACAGTCACAGCACAATTGCAAGCTGCACGATCGTTGCATTTGCGATAAAAGCCATGTACCTGTTAAGAAAGAGAAAACAATAGATTGAATCAAAGGTTATTTCAGTAGATCCTTGATTTCTGGGAGAAAAAGTCGGCGAAACAATTCAATGAACAAAAATTAACCAAGACGGCAGATATAAAACTGAGCTGAAAAGAAAAACATTTGCAACAAATAACAACCTTTGAAATTGTGCAAAGATTTCAAGACAAAAATGCAAACAACGAATTGCTTGAGTTTGAAAAGAGCATCTCATGAAAACACAAATCCTTTTGGTTCGTGCTAACAAAGAATTGCAATTTAGATGTTAAGATTTATGAAATATTTTGTCAGGACAGTGAACTTATACTTAAGAAAGCTATTTTAATCTGTGAAAGAAAAGAAAAAGAGATTTATTTCATGTATATATCATATATCCATTACAGAGTGTGTTTTTATGATTTTGAGTAGAACCACTGAGTTTTGTCAATACAATCTGTAAACCTGCCATGAGACCTCTGAAAACACCATATCGTTGGCGTCACAAGCAATCCAGTTAAGTCCAGAAATTGGAACATTCCAGAAAAAACCCAACACTTTTCTATGGATGTCAACACACCATCTGACGTCAATGTTATTTAAATCAACCAATGAAATTGCAAGAAATAGGCTGCAAGCAACACGCTTATCTCTGCTGACTGCTAGGTTGACTTAAGCACTTTGCTTGCGACACCGACAATATGTAACAAACATTTCAGAGGTTTTCATTAATCTGCCATAAATATGTAAAACGGTTTAAAGTGAAACGGGAAAGGAAAAGGAAAAAAATAAAAATCAGGTTAACACCTAAAGGCCCATAAAGCAGGGACTTATCCTGATCGCTGTTGTATTACATTTGCACAAGACCACTCCCTAAACTAAGCAATCCTTCCTATTGCTGGTACCCTGGTGCATTCAGACGCACAGCTTCTCAGTCTCAAGTTCATAGTGTAAACTCCCTAGCAATCATAATTAACGGCAAGCGTTTAAAGTACATACTGCCTGTGGTTGTAGGGCAAGCATGTCATGGGGGTTTTTGTTACAGAAAGAAGTAAATGGTTGGGAAAAACCCTCATACTCTAATGCTTTCATAAATTCAGAAAATAATCAAAATAGAAAATGCACAAAAAATAATTAAAAACTGTATAGAAATAAGAAAACAAGATATAAAATAATCTTTACAAAAAGACTCTTAAAGGTAACTTACTTCATATGGAAGAGTGCTGTGTTTTGTACAAAACAAATTCTCCCTCCAAAAAGACGTCATATTTCCTTCAAAGAGAAAGGGAGGATAGTTTCTTAATCTTATATTTTTTTACATTAACACTTTGTAGAGATTAATGATATATCAAACATGCTTGTGTATGCCTATATTTCTTTATGTATTCCAGTTCTGAACATCTATGTTTGTTTCATTATGTCTCTTCTCAGAAGGTTCATCTTGTTATGAATTAGTTTTCTTGTTCTCTATGATAGTTTGCATTTTCTTGAATTCCTCCAAATGAGAAAACCAGGTCATGAACACTATGTGCATTCCAAAATTTGTTTATAGTGTCTTTATGTGAGTGTTTCATTTACTTATTGATGCATGGAAACAGTCTCTGATTTAAATATTAATATTGTTTTATATATATATACAACTGTAAGGTATAGTATGTTTATGTCATGTACCAAAAAAAATTGTTCCTTCCTTTCCTGACTGCCTCATTACATAATACAGTGGAACCTTTCTAATCGGGAACTCAAGGAATTGGGAAACCCGGCCAATCAGGAAGAAATCTCAGGGAATTTTTTCTATATATTTTACCTCTCTAACGGAATTTTTCGTGGCTTGCACTGATTACCCTCACCATTTCCCCCATATTTATTTATTCCAACACGCACTTGTTATCCAAATTTGGTTTCCATGTTAGCAAAACATCATTTATCATAAATGCATTAGTGTTACATGTGTTATACATGACATAACACGCACATGATGTCGCAAGTGCCAGTTCACGATGACCATAAGCAAGACATACCAAATATCCATTACGAAGGTGTGAAAACAGGCGTCCAGCCAGTCCTTGCTCATCCACCTAACAATACAATACGGTTTGACAAGGGGCAGCACTTAGAAAGCAGACTTATGCACTGTCATAGTCTTTTATTGTCTGCCTAACCCGCCAATCACAAGAGTGGACACCAGGAGATTTAACGATTCACCGTGCCTTCTTGTTAAAAAATGACTGTGAGTGTCGATGACATCTTTGATGAATGCTATCTTTGTTTTGATCAACTGGTCCTGTGGCTACTTGTTCGTTAAATTCTTCATTTTACCACTCAAAGAAGGGCTTAGGTACCTCAAACTGCTGAGGGAAAACCAAAATCCCTAGTTCCCCCGGCAAATCAGGAAACTTGGCAAATGGGAACAATTTTTACATCCACCGAGACTTTCGATTAGAGATGTTCCACTGTACTGTATTATCACAGCTTACCCCATTTCAACTTTTAGTCTGTCCGTCCGTCCGTCCGTCCATCCCTCCCTCCGTCCCCCTCTCCCTCTCTCTCTCTCTCTCTCTCTCTCTCTCAATACATTTTCCTCCACCCCGATTTTGTTCCCCTCCCATCCCTTCCCCTAGCTTCATGCACTAAGTAATGCTATAATCATAAGTGGCAAAACAATATATCATTATTTTAAAGTATATTTTTATCATTACCTGCCATCAAAGGTTGTAATGTGTGGATCATTGACAGACGCACAGAGAGTGGTGGTATCTCTGTCAACAATTAGGATCTGCAGATACATTTGCACAGTTACTTTTAGTCATTAAAAAACAAATTTACATAGCTAAAGAAGAAACAGCTCATGCCCCTGAGAAAACAATTCCTTTTTTTTCCAAAATAAATCAGTGAGATATATGAAGAAAACAAAAAAATCCACCATACAGGAGAGTCAACTTCACCAATTAGATTTTGTACTACTATTGGTAATCATTTTCATATAATGCTTGGACTTTCAACATATCAACAACAACACAAACCAATTCTCTTAGAGTATAACATATTTTTTATGTTTATTGCACCAAAAACAGTAAATTATTCCTCAGTTACTTCAAATCAAACGGAAACGAGAACTGATTCCTTGTTCATAAGCATACCTGTTGCGTTCCAATATCGTAAGTGGATTCTTTTATTTCCTGGTATGAAAAGGAGACAGATATTTCAACAGAGCGAGTAACATCACCATCGACCAAAGAATCTAGAGTTGCTTGTACAGGAATGCTGATGATACCAGGCCAAGTGACTGACTGGACTCCACATGACACTGTAGCTAGAATGCCAATTTTATGAACAGTTTCAACCATGGAAATATTTACAGTATAATGAGCTCTCATTTAATTTTTTAAATTTTGATTTAATTAATCCACATCCACAACTAAGGTGATCTCGGGGTTTTTGGTAGGATTCTTAATTTTTCCCGGACTGCCTTATAAACAGCCAAGGGATCTTTAATATATACAGAGTGTTGTGATCTGCACACGGGACCTCCTTTTATCATCCATCTCCGATGGGATTAGGTGTCAATCCACCTACCTGGACCAAGAAAGTAGATTTTGCTTGAAAAAACTCAAGAAAATTGTTAAACCGTTTGTGGGGCTCGAACCCACTACATTTTGGTTGAGAGGCCGACACCTTGCCTCTGGACTACCGATTCCCATTCTTATTTCCTAGCCATAAGATTATACCTTGAAAGAAAATCAAATTTTTTTATTTGAAATACAACGATCACTTTTGAGTCAATGAAATTTTCTTATCCTTATCTAAGCATAAATATCAAATCAAAAGGATAAAAAGGAAAGAAAAAATATATGCCACTGTGAAGTCTGAGATATGAGTAGTTTTCAGCGTTGTACTGAGTATGTGTTTGAGTGTATTTGTCCGCCTACACTGTCTGCTTGTCCCATCCTACACTCACCTCTTTTATTGTTTATGTTTTGATTATTTTGAGTCAATCACTTTGGACTCACCACACTCTCCCTCTGTCCTCCTCATGAAATTGTTGTCAATCAGTTTGGACTCCAACCCAACTTTTGTCGACATGAAATCATTGTAGGCAAAGAATGTTGTCATTATATTCTTTTGAGCCAATCAGTTTGGACTCCTAGCCCCGCTTTCATCGACATGAAATCGTTGTGAGCAAAGAATGTTGTCATTATGTTCTTTAGAGCCAATCAGTTTGGACTCCAACCCAACTTTTGTCGACATGAAATCGTTGTTAGCAAAGAATGATGTCATTATATTCTTTAGAACCAATCAGCTTGGACTCATGACACCACCACATTTCTTTCTGATCTATTATATATAATCTGTTTATTCGCTTTCTCACTCTCCTCTTGCTATGTGCAAGATTGTGAGATGATTTGTGTTTGGGACTTGCCCAGGGGAGGCAGCAAGACCACTAAACCTATACTTGTAATAAAATCATTGTTCACACTCGAACATTACAACAAATCATCCGCCTTTCTCGTTATCGTTGTATAGCTGTGAATTTAGAACGAGAGGCTAACGTGTGTGTGACATTGGAGCTTAACTTGGTGCCTAACGCAATAAATAAGGTGTTCATATTGGGGCCACAAAATGCACGTAGCATATTATTTTATCACATTGGTACCTGTCACAACGAACCTGTTAAAAAAAAAAGCGAACAAATTTCAATGGAAAAACCTTTACGTTAAACTTACCAGGATCCTGAACTTCCAGAAAGTAGACAAGTTGACGGAGAGTTGTGGCATTATTGAATGGACATGTATACTCATCAGCTGGAACAAAGTCTATTTCAGCAAACATGGTACAGACACTAGAATTGGCTCCACTACACAGGAGTTCAGGTGGTGCATTGCATTCCACATCGATGGTGGAATAACCCATCCCCTCAGTCACAATTACCTCCTTCTGTACAATCTGTAGGATTTTAGAGAGTAAAATTGATTTTAAAGAAATGTAAAATTTAAGTATTTCCATCTCCTTCACCTCATCTTTCTTCCATCACATTCTTTCACCTTCTCTCTCTCACATACATTTATCTGTCTGGCGTAGGTTTAATCACTCTCTATATATCCCTTTCTCTATATTTGCCGGTCTGTTTCTGTTTTTGTCTGTCCGTGTTTTTGTCTGGCTGTTTGTGCATGCATGTGTATGTGTGTATATGTGTGTGTGTATGTGACGTATGGGTGTGTGTATGTGTGTGTGTGCCTCTCCTCTCCCCCTCTCTCTTTTCCTCTCCCTCCCTCCCTCCCTCCCTCCCTCTCCTCTCTCCTCTCTCCTCTCCCTCTCTCTCTCTCTCTCTCTCTCTCTCTCTCTCTCTCTCTCTCTCTCTCTCTCTCTCTCTCTCTCTCTCTCTCTCTCTCTCTCTACTCTCTCTCTACCTCTCTCTCTCTCTCTCTCTCTCTCTCTCTCTCTCTCTCTCTCTCTCTCTCTCTCTCTCTCTCTCTCTCTCTCTCTCTCTCTCTCTCTCTCTCTCTCTCTCTCTCTCTCTCTACCTCTCTATCTATGTGTTTCTTTCATATTTTGTTTTAATATAAGACAAAACCAACTATTGTTAATTCACAATCAGCAAAAATATAAAAGCAAGACTCACAGTAGCAATGGCCACAAAAGAATTACTCTCTTTGACAGGGCTCTCGGTGGTCGTACAGTTTCTGATGAAGCAGGCAGTCAGCAGGCAGGTTACCTTAAAAAAAATTCTCATTTGAAATTTATCTCTCTACTATTTCTCATAAATAATATACATGACTGTTACTGTTTATGCTAATATCACAATTTAAAAAAAAATTATCTCTTAGAATAAAGCCTCAGGACTATCAAACAACGCTTCATTAAATTGAAAATCTAAGTATTAATTGTGAAAAACTTGGCCAAAACAAATTTGAAAGGTGTGTATAAAGTAAATCCCATACTCAGAGTTAAGCGTAGGGTAATAAGGAGTAGAGTTATCATTTTTCTAGGCATCATGTGGTAGTTTGCCATTGCTTTCCAAGCCACCTTTATTTCTGAATAGACCAACATATCCATTTCACTGCTGAGTCGAAAGGAGGGCCAGAAAACTTTGCCCAGACTGGGAATCAAACAAAAAGGAGTATATGAAAAACCTAATATCTTTTAATTACTTACATTAGACTTATATTGAAATGCCGTGATTTCCAAGGCATTTAGAGTCTCCACAGTAGAATTGACACCCAAATCTGCGACTTCAACTTTGGTGACAGTTTGACTGTTGTGTTGCCACTCCACATAGAAAGATACGCCTGCTCTGGCAGCTTCGTTGAATTCACACTCGAAGACAAAGTCTCTGCTTGTTTCATTGTACATGGTTGACACCACTGGATTTCCCCGGATATATGGATATTCTTTGGAGAGATGGAAAAGCGATCAATGGCCCACTCTTATTGCTTTTATTTGTATATATTTCACACCACATTAGTATTCCTATCTGATTTATCATAACACAAAAAAGTAAAGAGGACCTAAAAATCCATCATCATGTGAAACATGTTAAAATGTAATCAGAACTAACTTCTGGGAAGAATAAGTCCAGTAAAGAAAGAATGTAAATTCAAACTTATTTAATGAAAAAAGTGGCAGCTCTGTGTCTCAATAAAATCCTTTTAAGGTGTAGTCAAAATACGGAGATACAAAAAATTCAGGGGAAAAAAAGGAGAACAAAAAAAGAACAACAAAAGTATCCAAGCAGGTAAAACATAATATCAGGCAAACGTTTGGAACCCATTGAAAACGTACATATAAGGTTAACAATTTCTTATGAATTAGTTACTTTTTATAACAATTTTTTTGTATCCATATTACTTGTTTCAAAAGAAAGTGACACAGGTAGAAAACTGATGTGGAGCTACAAAGTGTATTGGCGTCAGGTCTACTCAGATAGTTACTGTTTTAACCAGTAAATTTTCTTGTTAAGAGCTAACAGTATTTCGACGGTAGAAGTCGCAAACCGTGTAAGTCGAATGTCGAATGGTTTGAGAAAATCAAAGAAAATGATGCCAAGCTTTTTAATCTATTTTCACAGACATACACGGTTTGCAAGTGTCAAAACCTAGACCCAATAGGAACACATAGATCGTTCATATGGTTATTATATGGGATTCTATTGGTTTTTGTGCCACTGAATCCTAATTACATGAAGTGTAAGAGTTTCCTAATTTTAAAAAGGCGGGAAAAATAGATATGACTAATTTTAGACTTACATGGTTTGTGACTTTCACCGTCGATTTGATGTTTCACCCTAAGCATGAAGACCGGATTGAGGAGGGATATGTGTGTAATACATGTCTTTCCGACAAGACACAAAGTCAGACCTAGTACTGCCATGATTTAAGCCTAATCACTTTGCCACTGTCGCTACACTTAACAATGGTGATGGTGGACTATAAAAGCAATGGGTCTGTGACCAACACTGTGTATTTGGGAAAAACACTTGACGATAATTTTCTTCATGCATCCAACATAAAACCAAATCCCAGTTATAGCCAGGAGGTAAAACAAGAAAAAATTAAAGAAAGAAAGACAATGAAAACACTCAAATCATTTATGACATGAAATACATGGTAATGATGCCCATGAATGAATGAATAAAACATAAAAACAAATTATTAGATGAAAAAACCCAAAAACAATGTGTGGCATACCTTTAGCGAACACTCCATTCCTCATAGCTTTCATAATTGTCACATATCAGACTCTCATTGGTAGGATTTGCTTCTCCATATAGGTAACAGGCGTTGTCAATCCAACATGTTTCAAGCTAGTCAATGGAATTATTCAACAAAGGATTTAGATTGCATGATGTAATTTATTCAGATAAAATGTCAATTGTAAATCAAAATAAAACATCTAATAGAACAAAAAATGAGCTATAATATTATCAATTTAATGCTTTATACAGTTTCTCTCTGTTGTCTCTGTCTCTGTTGTCTCTGTCTCTGTTGTCTCTGTCTCTGTTGCTTCTGTCTCTGTCATCTCTGTCTCTGTTTTCTCTGTCTCTGTTGTCTCTGTCTCTGTTGTTCTGTCTCTGCCTCTGTTGTCTCTGTCTCTGTTGTCTCTGTCTCTGTTGTCTCTGTCTCTATCTTTGTCTCTGTTGTCTCTGTCTCTGTCTCTGTTGTCTCTGTTGTCTCTGTCTTGGTCTCTGTTGTCTCAGTCTCTGTCTCTGTTGTCTCTGTCTCTCTGCCTCCTCTGTTGCCTCTGTCTCTGTTGTATCTGTCTCTGTTGTCTCAGTCTCTGTTGTCTCTGTTGTCTCTGTCTCAGTTGTCTCTGTCACTGTTGTCTCCGTCTATGTCTCTGTTGTCTCTGTCTCTGTTGTCTCTGTCTCTGTTGTCTCTGTTCTGCTGTCTGTCCTTTGTTGTCTCTGTCATCTCTATCTCTGTCTCTGTTGTTCCTGTCTCTGTTCTGTTGTCTCTGTCGTTGTCTCTGACTCTGTTGTCTCTGTTATGTCTCTGCCTCTGATGTCTCTGCCTCTGTTGTCTCTGTCTCTGTTGTCTTGTCTCTGTTGTCTCTGTCTCTGCTGTCTGTCTCTGTTGTCTCTCTCTGTCTCACTGTTGTTCCTGTCTCTGTTGTCTGTGCCTCTGTTGTCTCTGCCTCTGTTGTCTCTGCCTCTGATGTCTCTGCCTCTGATGTCTCTGTCTCTGTTGTCTC
>JAXRKP010000045.1:266713-289213 GCA_037039925.1 Doris montereyensis | reverse complement strand
TCTTTGGGAGTGTACCATATTTGTAATTCATGTATGAATTATAAATATCAAATTTTTCATCTCCCCATCCTTTGAAAAGATGCCACCAAAAACCACCACAATGGGTGGTCAAATCACTGTTACCAGTAAAACATCATCAAAACTACCGTTAAATTTGAAGAACAGTCACATCTACATAAAATGGACATTAAAAATTAACTTTTATTAGTGATATATACGGTACCTTGATAGACTGGAGTCTACAGACAAGGTCATTCGAAAACGCAAAAGAAGTGCCAATAACGGTAACGCTATCACACTTAGAGGTGAGAATGTTGCAAAGACCATCATCCTGGACATAGTGGATAACAGGGGGTGTAGACAGGTCTAGGGAACAGTCGGCTAGGCCATAACCGGAATCACAAGAGCAAACACCTAGAAAAAAGAAAATTTGAAACCATTTTTTTTCAGGAAATCATACCTCATCCAATGATTAAAAATTCTGATTAAACAGGAAGTAAACAGAAGATAAAAGGCCTATTAACAATGTTCCAGCACTCTCATCATTTCAATTTGAGTTACAATAGGTCTTTTGTTCTTGAACAATACTTTCAGTCTAATTTCAACACCTGAGAAAGCTCTCAAACTAAATATTTATTAAAAAAATCAACATTTCTTCAGCACTTTTACTTAAAATTTACTCTGTACACCATTTGTGGGGATCTTAGGGTAAATTAAGAGGAAACAGCAAGATGGAAAGGTAAGTAAAAGGGTGAAAGGAAAGAAATACTAGCAGCAACTGCCAACCGTCCGTGAAACTTAGCGCTAAATGGCTTTATGCTTTCAGGTGTGTAAAACATTTATAAAGTATATCTTTTAAAGTTGAAGTTTTAAGTAAGTGTAAACATCTCAGAAGAAAGCTGTTGCGGTCTAAAGCCACCTACCATTCTGGCATGTCCCTCTGCCAGAGCAATCATTGAAACAAAATGTGTTGATAAAAGTAAGATTCAAACTCAGGGACCCATTGCCATTCACCCAGTACTCTTTGGTTGGTCACAAGCTCCAGACGACAAAGGGAGATAACCATAGTGAGAGCAGTCTGAGCCCAGGTTGCATCATCGGAAAGCTGCCAATAGAAATGGAAAGAGACTGATACAAACCTTCTTTTTAGTTGACAGATGCATTTAAACGATATTGTTAAGGCTTTAGCCATACAGCTGAACACAGAACCTGAGAACGACCAAATCTCACGAGCCCCTTTGATCCTATATATCGAGCGCAAAGTGTAGGTCACTACGTCATTTACTTTGATTGTATTCTATTACATTATGAGAGCAAACTAAATGTCACAAGCACCTTTGTTCCTATATATCGAGTAAACTGTGTAGGTCACTAAATCATTTATTTTGATTGTATTCTATTACATTATGAGAGCAAACTTAATGTCACAAGCACCTTTGTTCCTATATATCGAGTACACTATGTAGGTCACTACGTCATTTATTTTAATTGTATTATATTACATTATGAGAGCAAACTTAATGTCACAAGCATCTTTGTTCCGATATACCGAGTGCACTGTGAAGATTGTGGGAGCGTATTACCAAAGACGGTTCAACTCGCCTACTTCTGTCCTTGCTGGAGCGTAACTCAGCGACAAGGTCAAGTGCTCAGTAACAGTCAGTATCAGTGACGAGCATCGATTGTTGAAAAAAAAAATGTTTTCTTCAAAAATCATTTTGTTACATGATTGTGAATTACTTTCACCCTCAATATATCTTCCTACAATTACACTTTTTCTCACCTGACACACTTTTCTCTATACCTATTAAAAAAATTACTTGTAATGTACCCTCATCTGCCTGGTCTAAAAATGAACACCCTTTTCTGTGCTCACACTTTCTTGGTTGTCAGAGACAGGGAGAGAAAGGGGACTAAACAGTAAACTGCAGTACCACTAGTCAATTATAACGTTAGTATGCCGCCACACCCACTTTTGTATTACACTCACATCTCTGTATGTTTGTTTGTTTGTCTGTCTGTCTGTCTGTCTGTCTATCTCTCTCTATTTTTTCTACCTCCTTTCTGTCTCTATTTTCCTTGTTCCGTCTTCTCTTGTTTTCTTTATGTCTCCTTTTTGTTCCCTTTTCTCTTTCTTTCTCTCCTTTTTCTCCTTCCCTCTCTTTCTCCCCGTCCTCTCTCTCCGTCTCTTTATGACTGGTAGTATTTTGTTTTCTTCTTTCTTTATTTTGAGTTTTAGTTCCGTTCAGCATAGTTTAGTTTTTATTATTTTTCTTGGTCTCCTTGTTGCTGATGAAGGTTAGCACATGAATAGTTCCCTTCCTTCGTAAGTTTCTTAATTTCACAGAACTAAGACTGCTAAAAAAACTGCATTCGTTTGATGAAAAATGTTACACATGTTTATGCATTTTAAATGATGCTCTTTCTTGAAGAATTTTCTTCATCACAGCATTTGAAATAGAAGTCAAAGATGTAAATTCAGCGTTGATTAAAATCATCTTAATAACACAAACAATATTTTGTGACCATAGATATGCATGGAATCTTACTTGAATATCTTCAACACAGGACACAATAGCGTTGCTATAATGGTCTGGAATGATTATACTACAGGCAGAACCAACAATATCATTCATGATTGCTCCTGTGCACAATTCTGTTGCTCTCTCTTGGGTTACATTGGACGGTGTTGGCCAATCTAAAGCCTGAGGAAAATCAAATCAATAAAAAATTCTTTTTACTGTATTTGTAGCAATCAAGCTGACAAAGAGAAAGTAAGGTCGCATGTTAATATGAATGAGATAAACCTATTGCCCCAAATTCTAGGAGTGAATCTTAAGCTGAGGAAAGCACATTTGACCCTTACACTAGAGATATTTTCAATTGGGAAAAAGCTAGATTTTAGACAGATGTGTACGTATTCATAGACGGGAGGATGCACCAACGATCTCATGCTCATCAATCATGATCATAATTAGAGATCTAATCTTGTCTTGCTTTTACGCTTATGGTGTGTTTTGTTTTGTTTCATTGCAATGTGCCCTATTCCCCCTATATGTGGTGATCTCAGAGTTAACTTACAGGAAACAGTAAGGAAATAATGAGATGAAAGACGTATATAAAAGAGTGAAGGGAAAGAAGAAGAGGAAGAAGGAGGAGGAGGAGGAGAATGAGGGCAAGAGGGAGGGGAGAGGGAGAGGAAGAGGAAGAGGAAGAGGAAGGAGGAAAAGGAGAAGGAAAAGGAGAAGGAGAAGGAGAAGGAGAAGGAGAAGGACGAGGACAAGGTGCAAGGAGTGCCCACCAACCTATAATGTTCATTGAATTTTGAGATCCAGAGAACCTTTGAGAAACAACCATCATTATATTCAGCTACAAACAGACGTGGCTCAATTTTGTTGATATTCTAAGTCCGATGTTGGTGCTCCAGTTGCTCAACAGTCAAATACCAAATATTGACTTTTTCATCAACATCCCATATGATCAACATATTATGATCAACCATCCCACACTATCAACATCCCACTTAATCAACATCTCACACTATCAATATCCTATATGATCAACATCTTATTATCAACCATCCCACACTATAAACATCTCACATAATCAACATCTCACACTATAAACATCCCATATGATCAACATCTTATTATCGACCATCCCACACTATCAACCATCCCATACTATCAACCATCCCACACTTAACATCCCAACATCCCACACTATCAATATCCCATATGATCAACATTTTATTATCAACCATCCCACACTATAAACATCCTACATAAATCAACATCTCACACTATAAACATCCCATATGATCAACATCTTATTATTAACCATCCCACACTATCAACCATCCCACACTATCAATATCTCACACTATCAACATCTCACATTATCAATATCTCACACTATCAACATCTCACACTATAAACATCTCACACTATAAACATCTCACACTATCAACATCTCACACTTTCAAAATATCACACTATCAACATCTCACATTATCAACATCTCACACTATAAACATCTCACACTATCAACATCTCACACTTTCAAAATATCACACTATCAACATCTCACATTATCAACATCTCACATTAAACATCACATTATCAACATCTCACACTATAAACATCTCACACTATCAACATCTCACACTTTCAAAATATCACACTATCAACATCTCACATTATCAACATCTCACACTATAAACATCTCACACTATAAACATCCCACAATATCAACCATCCGGCACTATCAACATCCCCCACTATCAACATCTCGCATTATCAATATCCCATATTATCTACCGCCCCCTGCTATCAGCCATCCCACACTATCAACATCACACACTATGAACATCTTATTATCAACCATCCAACACTATGAACATCTCACACTATGAACATCTCACATTATCAACATCTCACATTATCAACATTACACATTATCAACATTACACATTATCAACATTACACATTATCAACATGCCATATTATCAACATCCCACAGTATCAACATCTCACATTATCAACATTACACATTATCAACATCTGATAGTATCAACATTCCCATATTATCAACACCTCACATTATCAACATATCACATTATCAACATCCGATACTATCAACATCCCATATTATCAACATCCCACATTATCAACATCTCACATTGTCAACATCCCAAATTATCAACATCGATACTATCAACATTCCATATTATCAACATCTCACATCATCAACATCTCACATTATCAACATCTCACATTATCAACATCTCACATCATGAACATCTGATAGTATCAACATCCCATATTATCAATATGCCACACTATCAACATCTCACATTATCAACATCCCACAACTATCAACATCTCACATTATCAACATCCCATACTAACAACATTCCACATTATTAACATCTCACATTGTCAACAACTCACATTGTCAACATCCGAGGATTAATTTTAGGATGTGAGAAAGATTTTTACGAATTTTGTCAAGAGTGCTCTTTAAAGTTCCACGTGATATTTGTTAATGTTCATAACATGTGTACATGGAACTTGTTAATCTTTCAACATCTGTTATAGGACTAGGTGCCAGATACCAATAAAACTTCTGTCCACCAAAAAAGAGAACATTTACAAGTGAAAATTTAACATGCCCACATTGGGACTTGAATCCCACAACTCTAGCTTGCAATGACAACATTCTATTTCTGGACTGCCTGACCTCTACATGAAATGAGCAGCTGTAATAATAGCGACCTCAAACACCAGTGTAGTCCTCTGCGCCAGTCTTATCTCTTATCGATACTATCGCTCAAACAAAACAAATGTTCCTCTTTCTTTAGTTGCTGTTACATTTAATATAATTTTGTTCTGATAGCCTGAGCACATTCCTTTAATGTAATCCCTGTACAATGAAGTTGCAGAGACAACCGATACAAATGTGAAAAATAATCATTTAAAAACGGAATTTAGCACTGTTATCTCTTTGCTTAATAAAATAAAATAAAAATATTTTAGTCTTCAATAATATATAAACACAAAAGAGATTTAAGTATAGAAAGACCTACTCCTTCATTGTGATTTTCATCAAAGTCAAATGCTAGCTTGTTATTGCCACAAAGAGGCTGTGGGCCTTGCTCTGAAGTACACTTGTTATATCTTCACCTTGAAGGAGGCAAAATCAAGGCAAAAATCAGCAGATGAAAATAATGTACTTTATTTAACAAAATTAAATTATCATTCCATTAACATGTTGAGGGAAAGTTTTAAAATGCTGCTTGAAACTTTGATTTTCAAGGGCTTACATTTATGTTTTTATTATTGTTGTCCCAAAATTATCTTTTCTTAGTATTCACATAAAATAATTCTAATCAAATATGAATATATAGTTCCAATACGATGAGACGTATGCACTTTTATCCCTAAGATAGTCCTTCTAATCAAGTGTATTTATAACAGCGGTTGACAATATCCCTTCCTACTTAAACCACTTTTTTTCACATCTGTATCAAATGAGAATGATTCAGCTTAGTGTCTTTTGCTAAGAGTACAAATATAAATATGAAAAGCGAAAAACAAAAAACAGTAAACAAAAAAAAGGTCAAGTAGCAACTAACCTCATAAACATGAGCTTGTGACACATCAATGACCCATGATTCCCTTATTGTCTTCAGTATGAGCACAGCACATATTATGCGCCAAATTTCTAATTCTCACTTTTTTGCTTTAATCGATAGACGATCACCTAATGTTGTATTTGCAATAATAAACCAGTACTGACCTTTCCAGTAATTAAAGTGGTCACTTTCTCTTGTGCATGGTGTCAGATCTCCACGTGTCTGACAGGTTCCATTGTATGTTCCCTCACATTGACATGTGGAAGGGATCAAACTTCCGGCCTGGCTAGACCCACAGAAGCCAGAGAAGATGCTCTCTTCACTCATGACCCTGTTCAGAAATAGAAATAGTAAAATGCAGTGGATTTGCTTGAGTATGTTCCCTGCACAAAACGGCAGTACACAACACAGTTTATTGCCCTTCTCTTCTCTTTGGCAGTAAAACTTGGACCTTAGACAGTAGGGAATACAGTAGAGTACAGGAAGCTGAAATGAAATATCTCAGAAGAGTAACACAACAATAAGAGATAAAATCAAAGCAAATGGCATAAAAACTAAGATAGAAATAAATCAGATTGGTTGGGCATGTTAACCGAATGAATGAAAGAGAATAGCTAGATCAGTATACAATGCTAAAGTTCAAGGTAAGAGATCAAAAGGCAGACCTCAGAGAAAACAGGGCAAAGATATAAAGGAGGCTCTAAAGCAAAGAAATTTAATCTTCACAGAAGGAAACAGAAAATGTCAGGAAAGGGCAACCTGGAGAAAATTCTTTTGAGTATCTAAGCCCATACACCGGATGATAGAATTGGAACCAATAATGAAAGAAAGAAAGAAAGAAATGTTTCATGCATTCTAATTAAAAAGGTACATCAGTTGCTAGGTCAGCTTCTGTGAAGTGGTGATTGACTTATGGACAGTGGGAGGAGCTTGTTCACGATGATTTACAAAGATGATATTTTTCACTCATTTCTTTTGTTTGTTTATTTTTTTCTTTTCATAGATTTGCCAATACCAGACCTCTGATTAGGTTCTATTACGATTCAACAATATAGATGGATTTGGGATTTTTGGAAACAAATGTTTCAAGAGACAAAAACAGAAGGACATGTGTGTATTAGTATCAGATATATGGATCTACATCTTTTTAGAAGATGTCCTAAAATCATAGTAGTTTTTAGAAAAAGTTTGACTACATTTCTTGCCAGCAAAATCCTTCAAGACAAAACGGCACATTTAAGAAAATTTGGTTGTTTGGGTTACAATTTCCATGCTTTTCATACCTCCATGAAGATGTGAACTCATCAGGTCTATTTCCCACTTGCATGACCAATGATCCATCACGCTTTGGAAGGCTTGTGTCGGCTACTAAGTCATAAATTCCCGCATAAACCTGCAAGCAAAATATCACATATCAAACTGGCTGGCAAGAATAGGTCACCAAAATGACATACATAAGATGTCAAAGATGCCAAGGCAACTATTTTCCTCAATATTATGATGTACATCTAAACAAATCTAGTCATGTTGATTCCCATGCTTAGATAGATATCATTGAATTGTTAAAGTCAGTGTATACCTCTTCTGCTATTACTATAACTGAATAACACTGGTAACAAAGAGACATGCAAAAGAGTTACCATCTATCTGGGAAATTGCTCAATGTATTACGGGACTGATTGGCAGTAGGAGCTCAGCGCCCCATTAAGATGTAAAACATGTGAAAGAGTGAAATGAGAGAAATGGGGACCTACCAGTTTCATAAAAAATTACTTCACAGAGATTTATGTGTTTAAACAGGTCCACAATGATTTGTTAATTCATGAGCATATAGACAAATGCTTTTTTCTGTTGAATATGTGCTCGATTAAAACAAATCTATTTTTTCCATAACAAAATTGAAAAAATAATTGGCAAAAGATTATAATTCACACAAGCTGCAATTCTTATTTCATCCAGAAGAAGAGTTTTAGATAAATGATTAGTATGTTTTCTCCTTTTAAAGATGGAAACTATACCATCTCACTGACTGATTGACAATTAATTTGACAACTTCCTCGAGATAATTGTAGTGATATGATTTTTCAGGAATAAACAACTTTCAAGAATTCCCGAACAAAATGACAAAAGTAAAGCCTAACACATAATTGACATCTTATTAAACATATATATATATATATATATATATATATATATATATATATATATATATATATATATATATATATATATATATATATATATATATATATATATATATATATATATATATATATATATATATATATATATATATATATATGTATATATATATATATATATATAATATATACAATATTTACTTGTAACTATGTATGTAAATTTAATGTTTTTGCACTACCAAATATATGTCTTTTTTTCTTGTTGGGGGAAAAAATGAGCTGTGATGGAAAATCATACCTCTGGTCATATTCAGATCTTGAGGAGATGCTGCAATAATAACTACGAAATGGTCTGCTTTAACTTCCACTTCAACCACAGTTCCTGTTGGGAGGGTCACCTAAAAATATGGACAAATAAAATCTTTACAATGGTCAACGGACAGTATTCATGAATTTTCTATGGTCCATTTCATGATATAAAAAAAGCTAAGGAAAAAAAAAAAGAAAGATATATTTGTGAAAAAATATTTCTAACTAAGCATAAAATTTAATGTCTGTGAAAATATCTTTATGTTGAAACTTTTAAAACAATACTTTCTCATCTAATATAAATAACTATTCCCCAATTTTTCTATGTTGGCAAAGTGACGGAAATCAGACCATTTCACACTTTTTTATGTCCATGTTGCATAATTTTGTTAAAATTTTAATTTAATCATTTTCAGGCTGATTTAATATTTTTCAGTTGGGTAATTATAATGGACAGCATATTCTAAATTTCACTGACTTTATTTTCCGCAATCTTAGAATATTTGACTAGTGAACATTGCACTTGATACCAGCGTATACCTACATTTAATTTTGATCTTCCATGTAAAAAAAGAAAGAAAAATCTCCTCAAGGCCTTACAGCCCACAGAGCAAAAATTCATCCTGGTTTCTATAGCAAAAAGCAGAACATGGCTTCCTGGACAGGATGCTAGTCTGTCAAAGCTTTTACTACCCAACTGATGTAAATACCAATTTGTACACGACCTGGGTGGGAAAATGTGTGCTAAATCTTTCCTAAGGAACACAACAATGTAACTAACGTTCCCATCATTTGAATTCAAGACCTCACCATCCGATAAGCTGCCTTATCACTAGGCCACCAACGCAGCACCCCCCATAAATTATACATGGTCATCATCATGACCAGCCTTTAAATTCTGCAAGCAAAAACAAAAATCAGAATCAGACTTAAAATCAGAATCCTCTGTTTGTCTCTTTTCAGAGATTTTTAAGTTGGCCATGACGACATAACAATAATATATTATTTAAAAACAATTTTAAAACCATATATAAACACATAAAACATTTATCTATATAAACACATAAAAACAACAACAAATAAACAAACAAAATCAAAACAAAACAAAAAATCAAAGAAACTTAAAAAAGCAAGAAAAAAACAAAACAATAAATACCAACAAATAAAAAAAAGAGAAGAAAACACTAAAATACATGACATGCAAGCTTACAGGTAAACTCATGGATGAAACATATTTCAGTACAACAGTGAGCATTGAATTCAATCAAGATGAAGATAAACTGATGAAGGAAAGAAAAGGAAAGCATTGTTATTCTGTACAACTTACTTCGTATTTCAAGCCTCCAGCAATTCTGGCGTACTGCTGTGCCTTCAATCAGATCTCCTTGCTGATACAAATTCACACTAAGAGGGATTCCATGAGTCAAACCGTATTTGGGTCCACATCTGTCAATCATGATGACATCATCATCTGACTTGACAGCCACACCACAGATGCATGAGCCAGCTTGTTTATCCCTACATTGCTTTTGGAAGGAGCGCACCTAGTGATGTAAGGTTAAGATAACATAAGATAAGATAAGATACAACTTTATTGTCCAAAAGTGGCACATTATAATGGTGTTACAATACCTTCAATATAATAATATGAATACAACACATTTCTATAGTGTAAAGTGGAACAGATGGTAAAACATTGCCTTTTTGACAGAACGTTAGCCTATCATAGTCTATCAAATGATGGTACCCATTTGCATACAAATGGAGTAGACACTGTGTTATTAAGAGTTTGTCTCAAAGATCATAATGTCAAACCTCGCATATGATAGGATTTGAACCCAGTAACTCATGATTCCAAGCCTAACCACTAAGCCTAATCCATGTCATCCTATTATATGACAAAGTACAAAGTTTCTTTCTTCTATATCGTTCACATTTTTACGATAGTCAGTTTCTCTTTTAGTAAAATAAGCTTCAATTATTTGGTTATTCCTTTCTATGCAATAGAGTCACATCAACAAACCTCAAATGGATGAGTGTCATGAGCATAGAGAATAAATTCTCCTTCGTAGTAATTGTTGTAATAACGTCCATCAAAAGTTGTACAATGTGGATCACTTGTGGCAACACAGAATGCTCCAAAATCTTTGTTTTCAATGGTGACCTAAAATTGAATAAGGATGAAATGACTTTGTACATCATAGTTGTTATCGTTTTAAAGAAAGAAAATTTCAGAGAAATGCTGCTATAGAAAATTTGACATGAACAAACTTCAATTTTGAGAAACCAATTCAAGGAATGATGACAATAGTGTGTCAGACAAGGTTTCAGTGATATCAGGTGTGAAGTAATTCATATCTAAGCTTTAAAAGGAAGCAAAAGGTGAATCTTACACATCTATCTTAAACATTATCAGACCACATGTATTTCTTTCAATGAAGAAATTTACTATTATAAAATCATTTTTACTTTATAACATTTAAATGATGAAGGAAAAGACTATAAATTCTTAGCTAACAAGACCTGTAAAGTCTTTATTATTCACATTAAGCAAAAGATTTGCACAGTTTGAATTTCATATCACTGCTTTGTTGTTTGAGCTGAAGCCTTGAGAAATAGAGGAAGAAGAAAATAATTACATGAGGAAACACAAAAAGAGAGAATGATTACCTCCACCTCCTGCAGTACTTGTTCAAACTCCTGTCCATTTTTGCCCTCAATGGTAACTCTGACTTCCACTTTCCTCTCTTTGTTTCCATCCTGCACTAAATCCAACACGGCCAACACAGGAATCTCTGCTGTTGTTTGCCAGTTATTGGCCGTGATTATATAGCCACAGAAGGCATTCCCACCACCGTTGCCATCCACTGGCTGAGATGCACCTAGGACAAGCTGGGAGTAGGAGCCTGAAATCGGACACTGTAGGCCTCCGGCTTGAGCCTCTACTTGCACTTTAATGAGGAATGAACAATCAGAGCTGCTGTTGGATGTGTCACAAAGGAAATACGGAGGTGTGTGGCTGACAACAGTAATCACCTCCCTTGCTCCACCTTCTGCCACAGTCAGATTTGAACTGCTGGTAACCTAAAGGATATAAAATGAGATTCAGCTATGATTTGTCCTCTAAATATCTTGTAAGAAGAGAAAAATAACATTTCGTGGTATACCACTGAAACATGGTGTCTATCAAACCTCTTTGCTGCTAGACAACATTAAATTACAAAATCATTATCCTTTACATTATTTATCTTGCCATTACAATCATTATCATTATTTTCATTATTATATCATTATCATTACCTAACATCATGAAGCAGTTTCTCCAGGACACAATTAGGAGAATTCTTCCTCCAAAACACACAGTTTATTTTAATTCACACAGCCAGACACGGTGAAGTGGGATTTATCACTGACTCAAACATTTTTAATCCAATCAGGATCCCTTTCAAACTGTTTTGTAAGCCACTGACACATTGCAATGTGTCCTTCTTTATCCCCATCAGTCAACTTTGTGTTTGATGGAAATTTGGTATGGGTAAACGTGCAGATCCTGTTGCAGGATTGTGTGAATGCTAAAAAGTCCAAGGGACCCTGTCACCTCTTGCACTTGCATTCTAGGTCCTAGTGACAGTTGTGGGGTTGTCGGTCAGGGTGACTCTCTGTACCTCACGCTTTTGCATGGCAGTTAGATACAGACCCAGCCATTTTTATATTTTTCAACCCACTTCTGAATTAATGAAAGAGAGAGGATATTTGTTCTCTTTATCCCCAATTTCTTTAACAAACGTGTTCTCAATTTCTTCAGTGAACATGTGCGAAAATAAAGTTGCATAAGCCTTATCCTTTTGTGCCCAAGACATTTGATTAAGAAAACTTTATGTCTTGAAATAGCTCTAGCTCTATTCAACCTAAGTTTTTTTAGTCTAGGTCTAGATCTACAAGGATCTTTCAAGTTTAATAAGAAGTTTAAGATGTAAGGAGAGCAAAAGGAAGAACACAGCAATCCATTTATTGACAGGAAATTTTACTGCACATTTTGCTTCATTTGAAACTTGGTTATGTTATACGGTGCGAAATTCCTACGGCTTGCCTTCGTTAACTCTCATGAAATTTTCATTTCCTTTTTTCCCCACGGACATATAATAGGTCCTAAAAGTTAAATCAGTACCAGATGATGAGTGTAAGCGATATTAACAATTTCATAACACCTACACTTTTCCAGACATCCTTTACTAATATTGTTGTTGCTATATCATTATAAATTTTATTGTCATCTTTCAAGAATTGACATTAAGTTGGATGTTCCAAAGCACCCCCTGGGTGGCATGCTTCTCCCACCTGCCAAAACGAGGTCTTTATTCGGGAGTCCAGTCCAACAATGGCACTAAGTCACAAGGTCGAGCACCGGCTGGCAGGTAGCTGCCGGCTTGATCAGATTCAAGCGTGGATTTAGGGTTGAAAAATATAATTATCCAATGTACTTTTCAATGATTCCCTGATCCAAGACTAATCAATATTTAAGTCTTTAAATCCTCTATTGAATGCAGAAATTCCGAATTCGTTACTTAAACCTGTTATTAAGATATACAAGGTCAAAGTTAACCCCGTTTTACTTACGTTATTTTTTATAAATGTATAAATGAAGTTACTTACTAAAATTCAGTCAACCTGCAGCCCTGTGAGTCAGTCAGTAAATATTTAATATCACGCTTATGTTTTTATCATGCATAATTAATAATTTAGTCCTTTAGAAAAGAATGGTCGTTCTGGAATAAACTCTTCTATTTCTCAAGGACTGGCACAGAAAAGAGAGAAAGAGAGAGAGAGAGAGAGAGAGAGAGAGAGAGAGAGAGAGAGAGAGAGAGAGAGAGAGAGAGAGAGAGAGAGAGAGAGAGAGAGAGAGAGAGAGAGAGAGAGAGAGAGAGAGAGAGAGAGAGAGAGAGAGAGAGAGACAGAGACAGAGACAGAGACAGAGACAGAGACAGAGACAGAGACATACAGAGACAGAGAGAGATAGAAAAGAGAGAGATACAGAGACAGAGAGAGACAGACAAAGAGAGAGAAATAGAGAGAAAAAGAGAAAGATGAGAAGAGAAGAGAAGAGAAGAAAAAAAAAGAGAGATACAGAGAGAAAACTGTCTTTTTTATGAAGAGCGCCCCCTACAAAAAATCAGTCATACTAGTGTTAGAAATAATATTATAGTATAGTAGGCCTAGTGTAGTTGCGGTCAACAGTGCATATAATATTATTACATGTATTTAAGTACACAACCTCCTTGTACAATCATCTTGTACAGTCGTATTATTGCTAGCCTTGGTTGACGGCCGTAACATTAGTAACAGTAACAAAGACATGAGGCGGACCGGAGGCATGAAGTTTGACATGATTTTCTTTGGTCAATTCGAATTCAAGAACTAGGCTAAACATGCCTAATTTTTTTTTTAACATCATTATGATGCCGATTTATTCTCATTATGTGGACATCTGGAGCTGGATTTCTTTTTCATGCTTTCGTGTGATGGGAATCTAAAGGGCCAACGGGTGGATTGCAGAGATGACAAAGAAATTATATATATAGAAATAGAGAAGGATTTAAGCAGCAGTTTTTTTCTTCTTGTTATGAGTCCCAGACTAACAGCTTGCTTCATGAATTCAATGTCAACCTAATTGATAATCTCATATTTTTTTGGGTAGACACTAGTATAGCTGCATTGTTATGGAAGTCAGTTCATGTGCTGCTGCAAGATGTTCTCCATAGTTATAGTTCAATATAATATTTCGAAATCGAGTTTGACCAGAGGGTAGAATGCTGAGTCTACATAACAAAAAACTAGTGCTTATTGAAATCTACAATGAATGTAGAATGACCTAAAGCGAAGGAAAGATAATGACTACACCATGAAAACTTATAATCAATCTTCTTCACTTTCAGGAATTTTTAAAAAAGATCTAAGGGACCTTAGTGAATTATGATTTTTAAATACTAATCACTTCGCGGGAAAAATGGGAATTTTATTGAACTTACAAAACAGTTCACAGCAAAGGTACAAATTATGATAGAGGAATAGAATTTTCGCAAAACCCTTTAACAGTTCTCAATCTCAGATGTTGTACAGCGATAAGGGGTTAAAACATTAGAAGTGACGTAATAAACACTTAAAGTGAGAGAAATATTTGGTCTTTCCCGAAAGCAGATCCCATTATCCCGTAGTTGACCCCATGACAGGTAACTCCTCGCGCATGCTGAACCCTTGCTGACTAAAAGGCCAGATTGTGCCCAAAATGTGACACCGTGTGCCATGTGTTTATAACAACAGTATTGGTAGCTATTTTTGGGTCCAGATTTTCACAATCAGAATGCAATTAGAACACAAGGCAGCCTTGCAAGCTAAATAAACTGAACGCTATGTCCGAGCAGGGATTTTATATTATATTTATATCTTTAAAAGCACTGCTCTTTCATGCTTATATTAAGCAACGGCCATCTTGCTCTGTACATTCAACTTTCCTCTCCGCTGTGGCAATCCGGATCGTTTACTTTTTCTGACTTCCTGCCAACTGATCTTCACAAAAGAATGTGGGTCGGTCTGCACTTTCGCGCATGTGAAGCTGCCCTAACTTTTAATCTTGTATTCTATTCTAAATTTAGAACAATAGCATCATATATGTGACCAATTACAGCTATCAAAAAAGAGGTGTGTCACTTGCCGGTTTTTATCGGCTTGAATAATGTGGGCCTGTGTTGGCAGGCGTCGGTTTCTGTCACTTTGAACTTTCAGAGGGGGTTTTGCGTGTGTTGTTTTTTTGTTCGTTTAAACCCTAAAGGGTTAAAACGAGAAAGAAAATAGTAACCATTCTTTTTCTCCTTTCTTTGCGAGCCAAACCTTTCCTCTTCAGTACAAAGAAGCCCACCTTCAAATTTTGATCATCATTTTTTTTTCCCCCAATAAAGTATGCTATTTGATACTTACTTCTACGATCAACTCAATTCTGTTACTCCTCCTTAGAGCTCCGAAAGATGTGGCACAGGTGTCGTTGAAGCAGAGACTTACTCCACAGCTGACCTTTTAAGGTTGAATTTGAAAAAAAAAACAAAATGAAGAGTTAATGTACAGCATCTAACAGATTTTCAGTTTGGGAAATAAAGATATTTTTTCACAGAAAAGGACCTAACACAGTGTATAATGGGATCTTCCCAAACAGGTCTATGAAAATTTAACATTTAGAAGAAGATTTTCTGGAACGACAGTAAATGAGCGTGTATAGATTATCTGAGATTTATATATCTCATCTCATCAGCATATTGTTGCTGCCAGTATGGAGCAATTTGGGTGAAAAAACCCATATTCTTAAACATCTAAAAACAACTTTCTCTCTTATCTCCATGATATTATATATTTCAAATTCAACCAATGAAAATTACTAAAAATCTTCACTGCTCTATCTGCAGCTGTGAACATTTCCTTTCGCCTGTTATTCGTAAAACGTTTTTAGATCAAACTCAAAAGATTTGTTATTCCTCATTCAATATTCCTATTAACAAATGCATTTAAGTTTTATTTAATTAACTATTATCTATTTCAATAACATATAACATTATTTCTTATTCCTATGTACATAATTGTATTTTTATACATCATTGTGAATGAAGATAATGTGTCTTTATGAGGACAGAAAAGTTTATTGAACTGAATTGAAAGTTGTCAAATGATCCATGCGTGGATAGCAAGGATCAGCAATGATATCCTACAAAGGCACAGCTTTAATCTTTCTTAACAAAAATTATCAAACTAAAAAAGTAATCATCGTTTCTTCAATAAGTATGTATATGAATTCACAAACTAAACACCTATGTATTACCAATTGTTGAATAAAGCATTCAAAACCAACTGCAATGTCTAAGCTATGTATAGACTAATGGGTGTTGTGTATAACAAAGACAAGAGTTATGATAAGATCATTGAAGCATACAAATTGAGTTCCTACAGGATCTCTGCAAGATATATTGTTTAGACAAATGTGATTGAATATCCGTGGGAGGCAAAAGAATAACAATTATTTATATCTGTGTTTGTGTAATATTTTAAAAAGTATAGTTCCTTCAAGACCATTATGGCCCGTAGAGCCGGAGGTTGCCCGTTTTCAAAAAAAGTGAAGCGGAACAGGTGATATTAATCACCTCCTGGACAGGATGTTTATCTGACGCAGATTTTTTCTCCTAAGCCAGTGCTTGTACCCATTTGCACCTGGGTGAAGTAGGGAAAATTTGTGTTAAGTGTCTTTCCCAAGGGAACACAACATTGGGTCTAGATTTATCAGGATTCAAACCCAGGACCTCATGATCCCAATTACAGAAAGCCTAACAACTCAGCCACCGATGCCATGTGTATAATACAGATTTACTTATTTATTCATATTCTTATGTTATAGATTTGAAAGAAAATTTCAAGCAGGATTTCACAGCGACTAACCTCACTTCCATATGACAATTTTGAGAGTAACTCTCTTCTGATTTGAACTTCATGACTTCCTGGATCTGAAATAGAGTAGACAACCGTTTTGTCGATGACTCTATCTTCTATAAACCATTCAACATGGGCTTGCAAGGAGTCATTGGTGCGACTTTGTTGTAAACTGACACTCCAAAGTGTAGTCATCTTGGCCACCGGGAGAAGCTCTCACGAAACTAGCTTTTGGGTTTGCTGTCACAAGGGGGTTGATTGTGTCTGGAAGAAAGGAGGAATATTTTTTTTTATCAACAATCAAAAGAATAGAAAAGTACAGCAAATAAAATCTTTCAGCATCTTGGAGGCTAAATCTATCCTTTTGCAGGGAAAACTTGACAAGAAAATTTTATTTCAGGTTTTGTTCGATTTTTTATTGCCCTCAATTCTTATATTTTATGGATGAATTGGCACAATATCATGCAATTATACCGACTTCTAGAAAGCAATGGAAAGATATTTTGCCATGAAACTATGTAGACATAGGTCTTTTTTTTCTTTTGATTGTTGATGAGATGCAGGATATTGGTTTGAAGTTTCTATGTGCAAAATTATAAATCTTTAAAATAAAAACTGTAGGACTACCTAGTTTTTGAAAATCGACCTAGTGTTGCCCCAGAAATTCAAGATGATGGTTGTTTCCACGGCAACTTAACTTTCAAAAATGACTTTCACCATTGTTTTCCTCTAATTTTGCCATGCTGAACTAATTTATGAAGCTGAAAATTGTGTGACTCTTCAAACTAAATAAAAGCAGCTCACTCATTTAGGTACTAGCATGCACTGCCTTAGACAACATTAGCCTTTTATTTACAAGGAGACATTGGAGATCTAATGGGGTAATAATACAGTACTGAAAGTTTATGACCTTACCTGATCCACATGTCCATTCCTCAAACACATAGCCTCTGTATCGGACAAGACTATTACTGGCATCTTGAGCAGTTACTGAGAAAAGTGCACATGAAGACGCATCCCTTAAAAACTGGAGCGAACGACACAGGAAGGTTGGTTCCTGCAGACAAAGCTGGCGACAGGCAACGCTTGAGGTGATGCCTTCAACCACCTTATCACCAGTTCCCAAGAAAGCAAAGCCTGGTTGTCTTGCCCATGTGATGCCAGTTTTGTGGCAAGGATCTGATGGGTGAATAGAGAGAAAAATATATTTTTCTCGGGTGTTTCAAGTTTTGTGAAACTAAAACATGAGGGTTTTTTTAAGAAAAAGACATTTAGTTAAAACCTAAAAACTTCTATGTAAACATTGTCTCTTTGAGTTTTTTTTTTCTCCTCAAACATAGTGACGCAAACAAGAATAATGACATGTTTGTTGTTTCATTACTGGTATAGGTAAAGTTAATGATGTCTAAGACAGTGGTTCTCAACCGGGGCTGGGGTGTGGGAGGTGTGGCGGGAGAGGTGGGGATTGTGTGGTGGGGGGTGGGGGAGTGAGGGCGGGTGAGGGGATGAGGGGGAATTAGGACTACAGATTGGCCGTCTGTTATTCTGAATGCCCATCTTGTGGCAGAAAATTTTGGAAAGGGGGATTGATATATTCTGACATAAGGTGAAAGGGTGCATGGACCAAAAAATGGTTGAGAAGCACTGGTCTGAGATATCTAAAGAAAACTAACTTCAAAAATCAAAAACAGTATTACTCGTTTATATGTTTCATAAAAAGAAACAAAAAAGAGATATCAATTCAGGGAAAGATAGCCATGACAAAACTTACTGTTTTCGCAATTCCATTCATAGTTGTTAGTGTCACCAGCTGAAGTAAGACTTCCAAAGTTTGACCTTTTGTCTTCCTGATTTATAGAACATTCAGTAGAGCTGGAATTGAAGTCAAAGGAGTAACAAGTGTCTGTACCATTTACAAATCCATTTAGACAGAGGTCCTTACATGACTGCTCTGTACCATTTTGAACTCCACCACCTGCAATGAATCCTGAATCTTGTATCCACACTAGATCCAAACCTTGACAAGAATCTGACCAAGAGCAAGAAAGGAAGAAAATTATTATTTTATTCCATTGTCTGACAGATAGCCCTTCACAGAAATTACAAATTAGATAAGAGACGTCTTCCACTTCTTTCATTCTGTTCATTTGTACACAGAAGAAAGGCAATAAGGTTTTTCCAGTTAAACTTAAAATTATTTTTTTTTACAGCTGCTATCATTCTATTTTTAAAAGCTAATATGTCAGGGTTGGACAACATGGTGACAATTTCTCAGTCATACCCGTTACAGTTTGCCAAGAGGAAGAGTTAACTTCAGGAGCACAAACTTCGTGGATTTAAGGAGTTGTATTCTCCACTCTCGTAGCAGACTCCGTTGATCAAGCAAGCAGTCGTCTGTGTTAGATCATAATTATGAACAAATATATTATATAATGCTTATTTTAATTTTGCAATACCAAATGGGACAAATGAAATGAAGGGCAAAGAACTCTGAAGCAGACAGAAAAGAAATAGATCAAAATTTAATTGATGCTATAAAATGTAGAGTTTGTTTCATTGAAATTTACCCCATCCACCACGTGCAGTGATTTTAAGGTAAATTAAGGGTTTAAGGGTGGGGGGGGGGGTTAAGGGGAGGGGGGAGGGGGAGAGTCCTGAACATGTTTGTTTTTTTTATTTGATAGACAATTTTAACCACTACCATTGTACTTCGGCATGTCTAAATTAGCTGAAAACAATACCCAATTGGTTTTTTTTATTATATGGTTGCCATGGGAACGCTGCATCATCTTGGATTTTCATTGCGAAAATACCTACAACTTCATTTCAAATAGGCTTCTTTCAGTTATGAACAGATTGACTATAACTTTTCACACGCGTTATTTGGTTCAATATCTAGCCGTCTTCCAGCTTTTGTGGATAAATTAAATCGTTTTGATTTCATGAATTAAAAAACAATGCAAATAGCACCCTTTCCAATTTTTTTGCAAATTTAATCACAAAAATTCCTTTTGCAAAAATTTGAAGATATAAAAAATCACTAATAAGTGAAATTTTATTTTGTGTTATAAATGTTATATATCGAATTTGGGGGCAATTGGATCATAATTAAAAAAGAAGATCGCATATCACTGTCAAAAAGTGACATTTTAAGAAATCAGATTTTTTTTACAATTTTTTCCGTTATTGGAATATTTTTTCGCATATAAACCTATAAAAGAATACTATATTACTTTGGAACATCATACAATCTTGAGAGGCTATCAAATACTTCCATGTCGACCCTATTTCAACTGCTCTTGGTCCCTTATACTCATGTCGTGATGGAATGTTTCCGTAATATTCGGCCGATCTTAGCTGATATTGAAAATAATTTCTCAAAAATACATGTTCCAGATAGAGTACTTTATGGTGATTAAAATGAGTACTAACTTGTCATACTTGAAACAAAATTTCGGGCTTCTATGGTACAACTGATGTGTTGAATGTTAGGCCGGTATCATTTCCAAAACAATCGTATAATTTAAAAGAATCAATACTGAGCCTTTTTTTATGGTATCAATGTAAAGGGAATGAACTTCTCCATCCAGTAGTGTAATAAATAAGATTTGTCAGATTTGTGGTAAAGATGCCTTCCTCAGGACATTTGGCTATTCGTTTATAAAAACCAGTCAATGTTTCCAATAAACGTAAAAAATTCTATTCCTTAGCTTTGTTTACATCTTGCGTTATCATTAGCATTCAAGTGGTACTAAATTCGGATGAAAAATGTCCCAAAAATGAACTTTTTAATGTGAGATAAAGAGCTGGATGAATGAATTCTGACAGCGAGGAGAGTGATGAAGAAGTGAATGGCTCAGAGTCTGACTGAATTATAACGATCATAATTTAGCTGGAAATGATAATGCGAGTGATAATCATATGCCGTCAGCTAGATCTAGCTTTGTTGTAAGTTGCAATTTCATCTGAATTCATGTTAATTTAGGGTTATTAGAGGTCTCTATCTCTTGTCTTCCATTTTCATTTCATTCGGTAACAATTTTTTAAATCATTATACATAAATTGAGCTAAAAATAATATAATATCAAATGATGATATGTCTCTAATGTCTGTGTGAAATTTCATACAAGTAGGTGTGTTTGAAACAGATAAATTAAGATTTTATGAACAGGTATACATTTGTCACACATAAAGAGGGCCGAGGCTTCAGTCTTGTGGTGATGTCCAGATATTATGAGTTTGGTCAGTTTGGTGTTAAATATATTGGCCAACTTATTCACAAGTAATCACCTTTGACATTGTCTCTCCTCTATTTTTTTACTGTCTTGAATGCAACTGATTTACCAATCAGGAGACCTGTTGAGTTTAATTCATGGCATATAGTGTATTATTTAAAACAGAATCTAAATAACCGCCTCTACCTTTTGCGTGCAAGTCTGGTCTGCGACATTACAGGTGAAGCAGAGAGAATCCACAACATACAAGAGGGCAGCATTACTAAACAGCTTGCCGTCAAGGCTTATGGTTATTTCATATGTACCAGAGCCAGGTACTGTACATGACACTTCATTGACAGTCTCAAAAGTTGCTGTGACCTTGACAAGATCTTCTGAAGTGGGAAACGTTCCGGTTGAGTTGGTCTGCAAACACATAAGGGACGCAAAGCATGAGGTTAGGAATTAGTAAGATGATTGACACTTATTTATCAAGTGAATAATGTTGAACAAAACAATCTGGCTTCTACTCGACGTAAATCATGTGCATATGAACATCAAAGCTATGATGGAGTTGGTTGTTGGTAGCAGCAGCAACAACTTGTTTTTTTTTCATTGTAATTTACCTTGTCTACCATACGCGATGTTTTTGTAACAGCATCAGAAGTAGACGTAGAAGAAAGAGCAGAAGCAGCAGTCACAAGAGTAGAAGCCTTAGTAGAAGAAGCAGAAGAAATTGTAGTAATAACATCAGTTCAAATACTAGTGTGGCATCTATAGTTCTAAAACTAACAAACTAATTTGTACAAGTGAAAGGAATTGTATTGGGAGTACAACTTTCCCCCAGAAGGCAAGTATTAAATGTGTTCCATCATCCATAAGAAAATTCTTTTCGATGCCCTTATAAAATACAATTGGACTGTGGATGCAGTAATTTGACAAAACAAGAAGTAAATCTGTAACCATTATTATGTCTCCTTACAGACATCCTTTTCAGGAAGCATGCCAAGGAAGAACTGTTTATGATGTTCCGGCTGTAAATAACAACATCTGAGCAACTTTCATCCCTAAGATCACAGAAACCACCGTTGCTGAATGAAACTAAGGTTGGTGGTAAGTTGGTCTCAACAAAACAATCAGGCCCATCATAATTTTCACTGCAATTGCATGTACCTGAAACAAAGAAAGTTTGCCTTTAACAGTAATAAATGTCATAACTATGACATATTGTGCCATT
>JAXRKP010000045.1:244213-261713 GCA_037039925.1 Doris montereyensis | reverse complement strand
TGGCAACTGATACAATAGAGGCAGTTAATATTTGCCAAGGCCACTGATACAATAGGGACAGTTAATATTTGCAGGGCAACTGTTACAATAGAGACAGTTAATAGGTGCCAAGGCGTCTGATGCACAGGGTGTCACAAAAAAACCAACATTGGATGTCATAACGCTTGAACTTGATGACCCTGAATTTTGAAGATTGGCCCAGGCTAACGTAAATAGTTGTGAACAAGGCATGCAAAATTTTATGAACTTTCCTCTTTTTTCAACTTATGAAGAATATAAAAAACATACACAAAATTGCTTCTACATGATAACAAAATTATCCTCTGACAACCTGAAACAACCAAATGATTCCAAAAATAACGAATATGAAATGAAAGCAGGAAGAGCGAGCGACAAAGTTAATTTTCAACAGTAATATTAATTTGAAACATGGCTCTTTGTGAATAGAAAATTGATATTTCTAAAATGCCTTATGCTCAAAATATTCTCCTTTGTTTTACAAACACCTGTGTAGGCGTCCTTCAAATTATTGATGGCATTTCTGCAAGTCTGGGGAGGGACGTTTGAAATGGCTGTCTCTATCTCTTGTGTAAGTTGTTTTATATTGTTAGGTCTGTTCTTGTAAACTTTGGATTTCAAGTATCCTCAGACGAAAAAATTCCAGTATTTTGAAATTTGGAGAGTGCACTGCCCATGCAATTTCAGTGTGCCCACGTCATTAAAGACATCTTTAAGCTACTGAAGTATCCTGTATGCAGTGTGTTATGTTGTTCCATCCAGCAAATAAAGCTTTGTCTGGCATGACAACAACAAAAGGACTGAAAATGAGCACAAAGATGCATGACATCATTTAAAGACGCTTCCCAATGGTGCCACCTAATGCAATTGGAATACACTAAATGCACTATGTGGAAAGCTGATAGACTGAATTCTTGGTGAGAAATTCAAAAATCCGTAATCTGTGAATGTGTCATGATGGCTATTTGAAACTTAGCACCTTGTTTTCACAACTAATCTTGTATCCTGAGCCAAAATTTCATTAAAAAATCATGTCGTCCTCTCACAATCATGATGCAAGTGGGTTACCTTTTTTTTGCGACTCATAGTATTTGCCAATGCAATTGATACAATAGAGACATTTAATATTTTGCCAAAGCAATTGATACAATACCTCCATGTGATGGTGTATTCATAAGGCTGATCAGATTGCTCTGAGCTGATAGTTCCATTAGGGAAAGTAAGGTCATTGGATACGTCTCCGTCGTACACACCCGCACAGACCTGACAACGTTTAAAGAAAAGAGTTCTTACTTTTTTTATTCATGTGTAGAATCATGTAAACCATTTACATTAACCTCCATAACGTATTATATCTATTTTCTAAAATCCTGACTTTGTGACTATATTTATTATTTATTTCTCTTGCCTTTAAATACACTGTATGAAAAATCCTACTTAATACAAATAAGAAATCTTCATGCCTATACCAACATATCAAATGATTTGATACCAAAATGAAAAAGCAATACGGGCCAGTTTGTTTTCTTTATACAATCTTTGTGTAATGGATTGATGTCTTAAAATCTTCTGTAATGGCAGACATTCCTTGAATAATGATCATCTCCTGTCTCGGGTTGCTTTGGGGAATTTTTTTAGTTCTTTTTAAATTTTCAACTTGTATGCAACATACTCTTTCACCTGCTTATGACTCATTTTGGAAACCAACCATTTGAGGCCTGTTTTCCTGCTAGGCCTGACAAAAAATAAAATTTCTCTCTTATTATTTTTTTCTAAGGGTTACATAAGACAATCTCATAATGCTTATATTGGATTCATGTGTGTATGTTTTTTCACACTTTCATGTTTGTAGTTTCTACATTTAAGATATTCAGAGAGCTGAAATATCAAAAATGGTCCATAAATATAAGAACATTGCATAATTAGATAACTGCATCCTTTAGCAAAATGATTTGAAACTGAATGTACTGCACATTCTAGAAATCCACATTTGCTGCATTTTGAACGAACCTCTAGTGAGACCGCGGTCTTGGGGAGATGACTGGATCCAAATGTTGATATAACTGTACTCTTTAATAGCACTTCGACTGACATAGACACTGGTTCCAGTTGGAAATACAATCTGAAAGACAAAGTGGATACATTGCACGTTTGTAAAGTGTAGAATTTAAAGCAAACTTTCCATTTATCATTTCCCCTTACATCATTAAACATGTCTCTATTGACATACTCTCGAGAGGGAACTAAGCAAGCTTCAGCATTGATAGGGTAGCCCCTTTCTTACCCAATGTAATTAATGGGGCTCGCTCGATCAGCGAAGGTGAATTAAGCCGCAAGACCCACAACTGACCCCGAAGCCAGTTGAGGCCGTAAGCGACGTCGTTGCCATTCCAAGGGCTCTCTTGAAGCTCAAACGACCCATGTCCCATTAAAAAGAAAAAGATGTTGTCCTGAACAAAACTCTTTAAATATTTATCTAAAGCAGTAGAAAACCCCAAAGTCATGACTAAATGGAATAATAGGGGTAGTAATAGAGAACAGTCTATTAGTTACTCTCAGTCAAATAGTTAAACAACAAAAATTAAATACCTTGTACTCCCGTCCTTCATACTGGCTGAAGATGCGCAGACCTGGAGTAGTGAGAGATCCACGAAGGAACATCCTGACAGTCATTGGATAAAAAGGGTCAGAATTTGAACTGTCTGCTCCACACTTGTCAATAACAATGACATCATCACCTGCCCTGGCTGCTACTCCACAATTGCAGGATGCACGACCATTACAGCTGCGATAAATAGCTCTGACCTAAAAGAAAAAAAATGAATGTACAGAAAACATGAGACCTAAACAAAGCAACAATTTCTAATTTACACAAAATGTCAACACCAAGAATTGCATGAAATTCATTACACCAAAAAAAGTAAAGAACGCAGATGAACTGTCAACAGGAAGTAATTTCTTTCCTTTCTCCAATCTAAATTGTTTTCTGTTACGGCTAATAAGAGAAAACAGTTAAAATATTGAACAAACATAAAATAAGATACATTTGTCTCAATGTATAACAGGAATTTAATCATTTTTTAACAATTCACAAAGTAAGAAATTTAAAAATCTAACTTTATTGTGGAATTCCTACAATACTAGATCTTCTGTGTTATCACAGAATGATTTACAACGAAATCAAAACTTTAAAAATGATAATGAGAAATTTCTTTTATGTACTGGCCAGGTTTTCATTGATCATTTTTCAAGTGTTTACCTCACATTTCAACCATTTAAAAAACATTATATTGTGTAATTAATTGCTCCTTAAAAAATAACAATTTTCATCCTTTTTTTCCCCATCACTCAATAACTTGAGTGATGCAACACTTTCAAATATCATACCTCATATGGCAGATGCATGTGCTTGTACAAGACAAACTCTCCTTCATAAAAGTTGTGGTACAATCTGGATGAAAACAAAATGAAAATATTGCAGGAAACATAAATAATTTGAAAAGTATTTTGAGCAAAACCATAACTAAATTGTTGTACCTATTAAATCAGTTAATTTTATTTCACGTTATTTTTGTTCCCGATTTCTTTTTTCTTTTTTCTTTTTTTTTGAACTATGTCGTATTCTGTTTCTTCTGTCTTATGTTTTTATTTTGCTCGTCTTGATTACATCTATAAGTGATAACTATTTATTTTCTACGTTTTATTTAGGGATATTTGCTATTGTAAAACTTCTGAAAAGCTCATTAAAAAAAATATCAAATTTTTTTTTTAATATTGTTTTCTCCTTTTCATCTTGTTTCTTAATTTCCTTCTTCATTAATATTTTCTCTAAGCCATAAATTTGGATTTTTCAGAACTTTGATGAGACAGTCATGAGATCTTTGACATGCCCCTAAAGGATCTCCACTTTTCATCTTTCTCTATTTCATGCACTAAATCTCGTCAAGATATTTCTTGTTCTTTTCCATAATCCTTCCATCCTAAAAACGGTTTTGATATTACCATAAAAAAAATCACAAAGACATAATATTACTGAATTTAGACATATGCTTCAAATACCGAGGGAGTATAAAGAAATAAAAGAGATAGTATAATGGTAGTCAACAATCAAAACAAACCAATCATGCAAAGTTTCAGGTTTATCCCTTCATCAGACAAAATGGCAAAATGGACAAACGGTTACTATGAAATGGAATAAACTAGAAACCTAAGGGGTTCTTTCTTAGATCCCCCCCCCTAATTTCCATACCCCATTTTATGATAATCATTTCTCCCTTCTGTCATATAAATTCTTTATTTTATTCCCAAGGGGATGAAATGCAAAACCTGCTATGCGTCATTTCTACATTTTGTGATGTTTTTCAACATCTCGGCTTGGAAGGCAGTCTTTTGATGATGAAATCCTTTTTGTTCAAAACTGACTATTATCATATTATAAATCAGCTCTACAAATCAAATTAATCGGGCATTATTTATAACTAGGGGAAGACAAAAATTGATCTTCTCAAAGTTATCTTTTTTTGGATATAGCGGTTTTACATCTCACCCCCTCATATATAAATAACAATTTCCCCAAAAGAACTAATAATGATTATTTTATATTATCTTATTCCTTTACTTATTCATTTATTCCTCATTTGTTTCTTTACTCCCTACTTATTTCTCTCCCTCTCTTATTCCATCCAGCAGGTTTCTTTTTCTTTTTCTTCATTCTTTTTTTCTTCTTCTTTTCTTCCCTTTTCACTAATTCAGCTCCTTTCTTGCCACCCCCCACTCCCCCCCCACTTCATATTCCTTCCCATGCCTCTTTCTATCTCCCACCCAAGTCTTTATCTCTCCATGAAACACCACGGAACTCAATAGTCCAGAGGCAAGGTGCCAGCCTTTCAACCCAAATGTGTTGGTTCAAGGGGTAAAAATCAAATCAAATAAAAAAACTATGACATACTCCTTCGGTTCCTAATTTCTTCTTTGTCTTAATAACCCTTTAGTCCATTTTGCTGGTTTTGTCTGATGAAAGGGATAGACCCGAAACATGATATAATTGTTTTGTTTTGATTATTTGGAGCATTGTATTTCTCAAATCTTTTGTATTCCCTTTGACACACTCGACTTGTGGCACCCCTTGCTTTATCATACTGTCAGTAATACTGTACTGAAGATCAAGTCCGCATAATGGAAAATTATAGAAACAAAAATACCATCAACAACAAGTGTCTAACCTTCCGTCAAAAGTGGTGATGTGGGGGTCGTTGACAGACATGCACAGGGCTGCTGAATCCCTGTCCTCAATGGTGAGCTGAGGAGTCATGCACAATTATCAATTACTCCAGAATTTTTTTCTAAAATCGATGATATTATTCAGGATCTTTCTTTTCAAACTAACAATTCATCGTTAAATGATAAAAACAAAGTGAATTAGACAATGTGTTCTAGGCCTAGTGTAAAAAGCAATTAAAAAAGTGAAAGCTTATGCCAGGAGTTTGCAAACACAAAAACAACAGTTCAAAGTAGGGAAGCTTGGCTTTTTCACAATGTTCAAAAGAAAGTACTATGCATTGTTTTCATCATTTGACCCTAGTGTGATTGAGTATGTGGCTGCAAGCAAGAGGGTTATTTGCAAGATGTTCCTAGGATGCCCTTAATAAACAATTTCGATGTGCAGTCTTCAGAGCTATGAGATGAACTTCCTATGACATAACTTTTCAAGGGATAAATTATATAAATTCTGTAAGCATGTGTTTGCCTGGGAGGGATACAAGGTATATATTTATATTTATCTTTTGACGACAGCCTCTTCAACTAAAAAATAGAATCTGACCCCGCCAAATAATTCTAACTTGCACAATGGCCTGTATTATTCTAGAAAACATTGATAATTTAACTTTTGAGGTAATTAACAAAACTCCGCCGATCGCTGGTTTTCTGGCAAAGTGCAACAGTTGGTTTGTGAACTCAAAATGGCGTCTCCAGATTTTCACCCCACTCATTATGAGTCTCTGCTGTTATTCTTGGGATTTTTTCTTTTTTAAATACTGTTAACCCTTATCATATACCTCTTTTCAAGGTAAAAATACAGACTTACCGACTCAAAGCTAACAGAAACGTACTAAATACGTTCTTTACATACTGGTCGACAGCTATAAAATATTATTTCTAGTTTTTTAATTTTATTTAAATTTAATTGGTTTGCTGATCCTTTCTTGAATCATAAATAATGAAAATTATCAATTCGAGAAAAAAAAGCCTATATCATTAATGTAGTTTACATTGATTACATAGTTGTCATCATTTTCCCTTAAATTATATCTCCTCTATTTCCTAAACCTATTGTAACTTACAGTGATGGATCTGAAGTATTCTTCTCTCTGTACAACTTGGTTGACGGCAAACTGAATACTGATACTTTCATTGAGGGTATGATCCCCGTCAAAGAGTTGGTCTACCGTTGCTCTCACACTGACGGAATAAGATGACTGCCAGTCAATGTTAGTCAGAGACACTTGACATGCAGATAATCCAACACTGTCTTTTCTTATCAGGATGGATCCTTGGGGAACTTCATTTCCTACAAATACAGGAATTTCATTTCAAATCATCAGAAATCGTTCTCCTTCATAGCAACTGCTTAACTCAATTCTTGAGTATACTATTAGCACACAGGATTTTGACTTAAACTATGGTTACTTACTGTCAGTACACAGACTGTTAATAGAATTCATTCTGAGCTTAAAATCCATCTAAAACCCTCAAATCCTGAAATTATTTTTTGTTATTCTTCCTGTCTATGATGAGTTCGTGTTTTTTTAAATTTTACTTTCCCATTCGAGTTGAGATGGGTTTTTTTATTATCCATTTGGTTTTAGTTTCCTAGATTTTCTCTCTTTACATGATAGAGTTTTTGATTAGGTTAAAAAGATTGGGAATTATGTTTGCTGTGATAATGACAGCAAGTCTCATTATTTAAAGATACATACATAATGTGTATAATTTTCACAGAGGCTTCCTTCTAAAAGAATAATCATTACCACTGGGACAAAGAGCTGGTGAAGTTTCTTCTACAATAGAGAAACCAATGTGAATGTCACAAATGTCTGTATCATTTGTTAGACGTCCCGACACAGGATGTATGGTGGAGCTGTAGCCATGACAGTTATTGGGGGTCCACTTTCACTTTCAGGAATGCTAAGGTCATCTACATTTGTTATCTGAAATTATCAAATTAGACGTATTGAACACAAGAACCTTTTGTTTTTAAATGAAGATATTATAAGAATATTATTAAGTTGAACTTACATAAAATTAAATAGAGAACTTAAGTTTCTATAGTCATATCATTATTATCCCGTTTCTTGCTTGAAAACTAGCACTTTTATTCTTTGAATAATAACAAGTAATGGGCAAAATTTAATCAAGCAAACGCTATCATCAATCTTCATTTTATATTCACTAGTGGAATATAAACTCAATAGCAATTCTTGTCTGTGTAATAAAATTTGAAGGAAGCAAAGTACCTGAATTTCTGCTGTGTAGATGTCCGAAGGAACAAGAGGTCCTCGTGAGTTGTCACAGTCGGCTGAATCACAAAACGCTTACAGCACATTGAACCTACAAGGAACAAGATCACTGAAGTATCACTGATTTCTCTTTTCAAGTTTTACAAAAAAATTTTTTTTATTTCTATTGACATTTTTTGACATTGTAGACATTTTTCCTACCTTCTCAATATCTGTGAAAATGTATAACAAATTCAGGATTTAATTCATTTGTCGAAACAGCAGTCTCCACTCCTGGCTAATAAGTAACAGAGTCAATAAAGGATGGAGTTTGATACTGAAAGTGCTTGAAGCATCTAAAATATACTACACTTAACATTACAGGGAGCTTTTTAACTGGGAATCAAACAGGAAATTTCACACATTGGCTGTTTCTTTACATACTTCCACCATGAGTTTTAATCAAAGGATGTTGGCTAGGAGATAAAAGGATAGGGTTAAGAAAGGATTCAAAAAGCATTTAGGATTTTTATATCTCAGGAATCCTAAGGATCTTTATTAAGTATTGAGGCGTTTTCATTTAAGGATGTTTAAATCTATAATCTTTCATTGAGAAATCTCTAACTTAGTGATCCTTGACATAATTTTTAAATTTAACTTCAGGATCTTTATCTTAAAGCCTTTAACAAACAGATCTCTAACTCAAGGAACCCTTAAATAAAGAAGATTATGAAGGATCCCTAACTTGCACCATGTGAACAAGGAATCTGTAGATTTTAATAGTCTATCTTAAAAATTGACTGATTAAGTGACAGATATTGCTTACTTTCTTTTTCGTTTTTGGTGTTTTTTGTCGGTGTTTCAAGATTTTCTTTAAAGCATTCCTAGCTAGAAGCAAATTAAGACCCCAAGAAAGTCCAGCCAAACATTAAAATCACTAATAACACTTTTCCTACTGTCACCAACCAGTCGATCCCTATTATCTCCCATTCACACCCCAACTTGCAATACGGATAGAGGAATCTGCAGGATCTGAAGACACATTGTTGGCCCAGAGCTGTAATATAATGTTGCCCTTAGTACTCAATTGGCCATTTTAAAGTTATGATTATTATCAGATCCATGATTGTCAATTGCCCTGTCTCACAAATAATTCGAACCAAATTCGGGTATATTTGTAACAAATTTCACTTCCATTTCATCCTAACTTCCGATTCTCTTTCAAGCCCTTCCTCTCAAAATGAGTTTATGGGTAAGTAGGACAATACACCTCTGAGCCGACGATAAATATAGTTTAAAAGATTTATAGCTTTTAAGCAACTTACAGTTGATCCATATTGGAGATAGCTGAATGCTACTGGCAGTGTAGTGGAGTTTGCCAAGGCAGATTCTGAGATCCAACTGCCATCAACAGCCCATAAAACTTCATACGAAAATGTCACGGATGCATCACTTAGAGTCAAATTGACAAGTAATCACGTCATTACCTGGACCTCCAAAGTTTGTGATGACAGAGGCAGATGTCACAGAATACTGAACCTGTGATTCAAATTCTGAAATAAAATATGCAGGAAAATATTAGTTGCCCTTTAAAAAAGTCATGATGAACATTTACCATACTTACGGGATTCTTGTATGTCAATAAGAAACTACAGGGTGTTACCTTGAATAAAAACTCTGTTCCAAACTCTTACGCCACTACCAAAATAAAAGTGTCTCCTATTATGTTTGTAGAATACAAAGATGTCTAATTGGATGTATTCAACCAAGCCATTTGTATGCTAACAATGGCTGTGTGATTTCTCAGGATAAACTTAGGTTCAGAGTAATATTTGGAAATGTTAGAAAGAAAGAAAAGAAACTTGACTGCTAACAATCAGTAAATCCTTAAAATACACTGCGTCATTACAGCAAGGATAAGGTAACACAATCCATGAAAACAGTGCAAGGGATGTTTCACATCAAATGCGAAAATGTAAACACTTACCAGTTTGGCATTGGAACGCTTCAAACTTCCATCCAGGAGTAGTCTGAGGTACTGCTGTGCCTGTAAATGTCACAAGCACACAGAGGCCTCTTTCAAGCAGGAAATTAATACCTTTACAGTTGGCGTTATCTACGCAGTAAGATCGACACAAAGAAAGCATCCAGACATCAGCAATGGTGTCAATTGCATTGCCAGCAAAGGCATTCTCTTCTGCACTCCATTTGTAGCCAAAACCATTGCACCGATCTGAAAGAGGGATGAATTTTTTCATATTGCCCCTAAAGCAATCGGTACATTGTTTTTTTTATATATAAGGTTTAATACTGATTGAAATAACTAAATTATTCAGTGAAATAAGACATTCCATTTACATACTTCTTAGGACATAAACCAATAAAATTATCATCCATATTCTTGCAAAACTGTTTGTAATTTAGTATGTTTTCCAACTGAAAGAGTTAACAAGCTAATTAAAACTTGCAGCTCACCATCAACACAAGCCCATTGAGAATAAGAGAAACCAGTAAGGGCAAGGAGGTATCCTTCTGTTGATTGGCTGGTGGACCTGGAGAGATAACACCTTTGCTGGGCCAGTTCGAAGTCAGCTGACAGGCAAGGTAGTTGAATGTTGGAGACACACAAGTCTCTACATGCCTCATTGTCAGCAACGCTCTCAAAGATGAGATCATTGTGGAAGGTCAAAGCCGCATTGGTTGTGTTGCGTGTTAACCACTCAAAATTACTCCCTGGGCAAACATCTGAGGTGAACAATGCAAAACAAAGGAACATGGAATAAAGAAAACAATTCAGATGAGCAGCTTCTGTTGATAATTACACTATTATAGATAATGCAGATTTTACTGAATTCACCTTATTGTCCTATGGTTTTGTGATGACATTGTAGCCGAAACCAATTGTCACATTTTAAAAAAGATAAAACACATTTCATAATTTCTGTTGAAAATGTCCCTTGTACATCTATGAAATTTTGTTTGATTTATTTAGGAATACTACACACAATCTCTGCATTTTTTCAGGAATGATAGGGAATTAATTTCATTACTGATGTTTGTTCAGTCAATGGAGATATACAATCATTGATATATTTAAAATAATTCGTACCTGTTCTGTCTGACCATCCAAGAGGATTGTTTGATGAATTGCAAAGCTGGGTGGCATTTTGCTCATTGAGTTCCAGGTCAAAAGAGCATTTGTTGTCAATGAAGCAAGTATTTGGCTAGAAAGTTGAATGTGCAATAATAATACAGTCTATTTAAAGAGGCTCAAATACTTGAATATCAGGTGTAATTTATGCTGAAACAAATCTTCAACAAAGAATTTAAAGTCTGATATTGATGCATTTTGAATGCAATAAAATCATCAAGCAATTTAAGAATAGGAACAAAAAAATATATACTTGCACAGAATTTAAAAAAGCAATGTCATTTGTAAAGAGATAATTTGTCATCTCAATAAAACTAAAAAAAGAAAAATAGGAACCTTCCTGAAAAAAATCAGTTTACATGAGATTGCATGCAGGAAATTTAGACTTAAAAGCAAGATGCCAAACAGAATAGAATACTTTGACATTTCTACTTACAAGCCTTTCATTGATGGCTGTCTCATTATTTGTTGAGGTTTTTAGTTTGCTTTGAATATTGGGGATTGCTTCATTAAGCCAAAAAAACGGCTGCACAATAGACAGCCCACTGTGTATTGCCCACCCACACCCGACTGCCCGCTAACTGATTCCCATTGTTCAAGCCAGCCAAACTTGGTCGTGGTAGCACCTTCTTCTTTCAACAATCAGATTGGCTAATCAAACCTTTTTGTAACTTATTTTAAGTCCTATTATTTCTAGAAGGTGATTGGTTTGTCTAAGCTTTTTCTGACGCTAAAGGTCATGATCCTAATGTAATAGCGTCACTTTCCACAAAGCCCTTCATCGATGGTATTTTTAGCTACTACACTGCCTTTGTTTAAACACACACATTTCACCTTTCTGCTTAAATGCTTACAATTTTTATGTGTTTTCTGCTTTTGATTTTATAATATATGATCAATTTGTCGTAATGGCCTGTCACCATATTGATACGGAAAGAATAATCCTTTTCCTAACGCCACCCATCAGAAGCACACAGGGCTTAGAAAATGTAAACACAACCCGGCGATCTGGTTGCGGGGAAATTGAATCTAAGTCAGCCGTCTTTTGGTCCGGGGGAATCTACATACTAATGAGTTAGTGGACACAGACAATTAATTCACAAACACACAAACCTTTTGACTGCACGTTCCATTTTCCAAGCATGTATAACAAGCTTGGTTATAAGTTAGGAAAATCAATTCGTTGCTGACTACTTGTGATCCATATCTTATAGTGATGAGATAATCTCCAGAGGATCTAAAGGAACACTGAACTTGACTTCTACTAACAAACAGTGTCCCCTCTTGCTTCACTTGAAAGTCCTTCAGGTACATATCAGTGCTGGTGACCTGCAATGGAAATGTAATACTTACATACTTTCAAAAAAGAAAATGCAGGTTTTTAATTTGGCATATTTGGATCGGTCTCAGCAATACAAAGTTTTAATTGTACTTAATTTGTATTTCACAGACTAGCTGTTAGGAATTCTTGTGGAGTAGATCTTAGCCCCTTCGCTGCCATATGCATGTAAATTATATGGGCCAGTTTGTGCATGCTATAAGTCATATGCCTGTAGATTAAATGGGCACTGGCCAGTCAGTTTGTGAATTCTATATGCCATATGCCTGTAGAATTTAAGGGCTTATGACTTAACATGTTTCATTAGGCTTGTTGACTTATTTAACGGACATAACTGCATAAAAGACTTTCATGTTGTTTGAATAACATCCCTTTAGTAAGTAAACCATCAGTTTTCCCTAAAACTGCTATGTCATGTCTCCTGGGCAGTGGAGGGTTGATTATTTTTCATCCATCCTCAAGCATAAGAAACAAAATGTTCATTCTTTTATATTTTAAATGTAAATAGCAAATATCTCTATGTTTCAACACAAACGTTATTGACTACTGCAGTGAAATTCACCCCACATTACTATAATAAAAAAATTCTTAACAAAGTTATTAATATCATGAACAGAAAAAATATTTTAAAGGTCACTAGAAAGCAGAAACAATATGATTTGGTCCATGATTCTACAGAAAAAGAAATTGCATTGCAGAAAACGTAGATCTGTAAATTCTTTGTCTTGAGCATTAAAAACATTGAATATTGTTCACTCTGTTTTCCATAACTGTAGTTTGACTCACTGTGATGCCTTCAATGGAGCAGGCCAGGTCCTCCAGGTTGATAAAAGAGTTGGCAGTAACAATAACAGAATCACAGGCATCAACTAGTGAGTTACATAGGGGATTGCTCAAAGCTTGAAGAACAGGGGGTATGGTACTGTTGACAAAACAGTCAAATCCACCCAGGCCACTGTCACAATTGCAGATTCCTAAGAGGGGAAATTACAACATTAATGACTTTCTAAAATAGTAAATATCTAATAATTGAAAATTATTTGTTAACTAAGATATAGACAATAGATATAACTTCTTTCATCTCACTCCCTTACCTCATTCCAAATCTCTAGTGAGAAAAAAAGAACTGAAGGATTGCTGGAGATTTCGATTCAGGATTTTGGATATTGATGACCTGATGTTAGATTTGCATTGTTATAAACACGGTAGCATTCTTACCTGTATGATTTGTATGACCTAACGCAAATGAAATGAATTTTCGTGTGCTTCCCATCTCCATGATTTCCTCTACTCAATGTGCAATCAATGCTTTGTTTTAAAGAATATATCTTGTAAAGGTTTTAACTGGCTCCTAAATTCTCAATTTCAGTTACAACATTTGCATTTTTAGCACAAACATCCAGACACCTCTAGGTTCAGTTTCTGCAAGTTAATTAAACTTTTGACAAAGGAAGAAGTCAGAGTTCGTCAGTCTATTGTTCAAAATGCCACTTAACTTTTTATGATGTGGGAATCTTAACAAAAATAAACAAAAATGATTAAACACATTATGAGAGCCGTTTCACTATCATCAAATGTGGCAAAATCTTTATAATTAAGGAAAGAGCATTTACTGTTGGCACAAGTTCCAACCCCGGAGCAATCATTAGGGCAAAGGGCATCAAGGACATCTTTAGGAGGGCCTGCTTGTCTATATGATGCCACACATCTTTCCACTAGGGTTTGCAGGAAAGTTAAGGTCCAACCATCCGCACCACTTTTCTGTAAAAGATAATAAGTAAAATCTCATAATGTAAACTGTTGCAAGATTAACCAGTTTAGAAGGTTTATTTTATTCTGGTTCTTTTTTTAAAGATATATTTGTGGGTCTCTCACTATTCTATTGTCACTTTTTTGACCACTTACATTATCTGTGTTCGTTCTACAGTTAATGTAGGAATAATATTGGAACGCTTTTGAAATTTGCTCAGACATACAACACTGTTAATTGCCATGAGATCATCAAAAAGGTTGACAAAGCCCTGTGCACAAACTTCGTCAACAACAGTTTTTAATCAGTCACTCGTCTAGCAGGAAACAGAGGCTTGAGGCCATCAGGTTATGAATTCAGATCCCCGTTTCATTGGATCCAAAATTGTGACATACATTCATTTTCTCACTTCATTCAAGTGCCAATGGGCATCAATTATAGCTACCATGCAAACCCAGCCTCCTGATAAGGAGTGAACTCGTATTACCAGTTTCACCTGATGCTATGGAAACCCTGATAAATTTTAGCTCTGTGGGAACTTGAAGGGCTTGAAAAGGACTTACAAAGTGCTTGGTAATAGATTCAACCTATGGAAAACAAGTGTTACTTTTTTTTTCACTCTTCAATTTTGCATTGAGATGAGCACCCTTGACCTCTAGCATGCCACGCCTTTGCTTTTTTCTATGGAATTTACCTATCCACCATATATTATGCAGTGATATCAGAGTTAATTAAGAGGAAAAGAATAAGATGAAAGGCATGTAAAAGACTGAAAGGAATGAAGGAGGACCTACCAGTAGCACTCGTCAATCGCCCACACTTACCATGTCAGCACGACTCATCAAATGTAACAATTTCTTTTACATTCTTGACATTGTCAAGATGAAAACAAGACAAATTTTGTATGTCAGACATACACTGTCTAGATCTATCACAAGACAAACCTTTATATTAGACATGTACCATCAAGATTAATCACCAAGGATAAACCTGTATACATGTATTAGACATGTATTGTCAAGATAAATCACAAGACAAACTTGTATACTTGTATTAGACATGTACTGTCAAGATTAATGAAGACAAGCCTGCATACATGTATTAGATATGTAATGTCAAGTTCATCACAAGACAAACCTGTATGTCAGACATGTACTATGTCAGGTTAATCACACGACAAACCTGTATACATGTATTAGATATATGTAATGTCAAGATTCATCACAAGATAAACCTGTATGTCAGACATGTACTGTCAAGATTAATCACACGACAAACCTGTATGTCCAATACGCAATTGTTGATGTCCTCTATTACCAAAAGGTTAGTGAACACTGTGACGCTGCAAGACTTTGGTTTGTAGCGTTTTCACAAGCCAGACGTGCTGTTTCTTCAGTCCACTCACCGGGAAACCAGAAACCTGACAAAAAAATAATTAAAGGAAATCAGTTGTAAATAATAGCATGATGTGTAACATCTTTGATTTATTATTATCTACACACGCTTTTATCTGTAAGATGGAGTAGGCCTTAGCATATCCATTTGTTAATATTCTTGGTACATAATCAATTTGACATGCAATTTATTAATCATCTATGATAATATGTCAACATTTTAATAATTGTCACCTTGCTGTTGTTGTTGTTGCTGTTGTAGTTATGGTTGTTGTTGCTGTTCTAGTTATTGTTGTTGTTTTTGTTGTTGTTGCTTTTGTTGTTGTTACTGAATTTATGCAGTTATAAAAATACAAATCATCTCAAGTTATTAAATAAAGCTGATAATGAACGAAATGAGAAGCCCTGTCCCTTTTCATCTTTTTACCGCATGTCTTTTTTCTCCTAGACCTAGGCTATACTTTATTAAACTATTCTTCATTAAGTTTAAACGATTTGCATTTGGAAGTAATAAAATAGCTTTATCATCACCTTTCCTTTTTGCATATATGTATCCACGCTATCATCTTACTCCTGAATAAAATAAAAAAAATGTGTATCTCAAATTATGTGATTTTGTAAAGAACAATAAAATTCATTTATTTATATTTTTCATGATTCAACACAAGTACAATATGTCTTCTGGTGAAGAAAGCAATTGGGCCTGGCCGTAGCCTTCGTAACAGAGACGACGGCATGTGGCCTAGCATACTACATTGTGTGCTGTACTTACTCTTGAGTGGAATCTGGGCCAGAGAAGGTAAAAGTTCTGACCAAAGGATCTTCAGCCACACAGTTGCTGGGTAATTTCCGAGTTGATTTCAGAAAGTTTGTAAGGTCAGCATCTAAGGATCAAAAAGTACATGTAATAACATTGTCTGAACTTAGTGAATGAAATCAACACAAAGACTTCACTGCCTGTAAAAATTCTATTTTGTTCTTTTAAAAAAAAATTGTTTTGATTTCTCAGGTTTTTTTCTACATAATTTAAATATCTAAAGCAATCTTTATCTTACAGTGTCTAAATTCAGATGGTTTGTGTTATGTTTTTCCTAGTAGCTATTGCACACCAGTTCATTTTCGTATAAACAAACAACATTACATTGGCTTTGATTTTGATTGTGACACAGTTTTAAAGCGACCTCTGTCGCTCACCATTAATAGAAAAAAACACCTACAGAAAATGTGACAAACGATGAAAAGAAAAACTCGCACTCACTCACTCACTCACTCACTCCTTCTCCTCTCCCTCTCCCTCTCCCTCTCCCTCTCCCTCTCCCTCTCCCTCTCCTCTCCCCCTCTCCCTCTCCCTCTCTCCCTCCCTTCCCCCTCCCCTTCCCTCTCATCTATTGTGCTATACAGTACATTATTTCATTTATAATGTGACCAGAAATGTGTAGTAGTTAACTCACCAGATCTAAAGGCTTTCAGCTGACCGCATGTAAGGAAACTGTCCACGATATCAATGGAGCCAATCATGTTGAAAGATTGACATTGAGAAAACGACTGTAGGAGTAATGATCCTTCACTACTTGATCTGGACAACGGCCGTTGTAGTAACTGTTCGTGATATCAGCAATTCTGAAACGTTAGTTTGAATTTGAAAGTCAAAATAATGTTTTTATGTTTTCTTCAGAGAGTTGACTAGCTTCCTCCCTCCCCCCTTCCCCTCTTCTCTCTCTCTCTCTCTCTCTCTCTCTCTCTCTCTCTCTCTCTCTCTCTCTCTCTTCTCTCTTCTTCTCGTCTCTCTCTCTCTCTCTCTCTTTGTCTCTCTTCTCTCTCCCTCTCTCTCCCTTCTCTCCCTGTCTCTCTCCCTCTCCTCCCTGTCTCTCTCCCTGTCTCTCTCTGTCTCTCTCCCTGTCTCTCTCCCTACGTCTCTCTCTCTACGTCTCTCTCTCTCTACGTCTGTCTCTCTCTCTCTACGTCTCTCTCTCTCTCTACGTCTCCCCCTCTCTCTACGTCTCCCTACGTCTCTACGTCTACGTCTCTCTCTCTACGTCTCTCTCTACGTCTCTACGTCTCTACGTCTCTACGTCTCTACGTCTCTACGTCTCTCTCTCTCGAGGTCACCTACTGGGAAAGTTGGGGAAACTGCTAGAAAGAAAATAGATACATCTCTGCCCGACGTATACTTATACATATGCCTTTTCGTTTATGTCTTTATCAGCATCTAAATAATATTCTCTCTCACGATTATGTATGACGATCTTGTATTCATTACCTCCAGCTCTCTCTACAGCATTCAAAACTGCGATGTCACCCTTGAGATGAGATCATTACTGTTGTCCCCATCGTAAGTTCCACAGACCTCAA
>JAXRKP010000045.1:236713-239213 GCA_037039925.1 Doris montereyensis | reverse complement strand
TTTTTTTGACAACAGGAATTTCTTCGCCACAGATTTTAACAGATTTTAAATTAGCGCTTCTACTTGGCTTTGCTTCCTATTGCTATAACTTAGTTTTGTTTCTACTTTATTGGATGCTTTGAAATCTGGTCGCAATCATTAAAGGAAAGCAGACAGATGGTATTTTGTTCTCATTTAATTTCAATTTATTGGATGTCATCCACGAAGAAATCTGGGTGGCGCAATCATTAAAGGAAGTTATGATGATGGCAGTCCGGATATTTCAGCAGACTTATAGAACTGAGTGTCGTCAGCGTAAATGTGGTAATTAAAATGATGTTGATTGATGATGTTGTGTATTGGTTGTGACGTACAAAGAAAGGATTGGACCCAGAACCGAGCCTTGGGGCACACCAAAATGAAGAACGGAATAATTTGATAGCTTTCCATGGACTGATACAGTTGTTTCTATTGCTGATGTACGAACTGAACCATTCCAGAGCAGAGAGGATTTGATGCCAAAAGATAATAAACGTTTAAGAAGAATGCCATGATCTATAGTGTCAAAATGCAGCAGATAGGTCTAACAAGGCTAAAATGGATAGTTCTCTTATCGGTCGAATTCAAATCCTTACCTCGATTGTACTTTCAGAAGTGCTGTTCTCTGTGTCTTTCCATCCATACTGCTGAAGCAGAATTTACTCGGTTTCGCACCCCTGTCTAACTGACATTGTAACACATTGTGCCATGATATCAGTGAAATCAAAGAAAAGCGGTGGTCTCATGGTAAATAAAGAGAAAGGAAACAAATGAAACCTTATTGTTTGTTTGCTTGGCTTGGTGATATTTGAGAGAATGAAGAGAAAGAAGAACGGTTTATCTAAAGATCTAGATCCCGCCAAATGATTACAAAATACTAATAATAGTAATAATAATAATAATAATAGTAATAATAATATAATAATAATAATAATTCAATAATAATAATAATAATATAAATAATAATAATAATAACAATAATAACAATAATAACAATAATAACAATATTAACAACAATAAAGTCTTAACAATAACAACAATAATGATAATAATAATATTAATAATAATAATAATGATAATGATAATGATAATGATAATGATCTTGATAATAATAATAATAATAATAATAATAATAATAATAATAATAATAATAACAAATAGCAAATTAATAATAATATATAATAATAATAATAATAATTCCAGATAATAATAATAATAATAATAATATGATAAGTTTAATGCATTTCTTACTTTTTTGAAAACAAGATAAAATCTTCAGACCATGAATAATATAATAATAAGTAGATTCTACGAATGGCTTTGCTTCCTATTGATAAATTCTGTTTTGTTCTCCATTTAATTTTGAGTTATTGGATGAAAACAAGATAAAATCGATAGATTAATGAACACCAATCAGTTTAGAAATGAAGTGGTAGATTAAAATGATTGATTAGTACTTATAGAACTTTAGTGTCGCCAGATAAACGAATTAAAAACGATAAATGGAGTAATACATTAGTATTATGCTTTAGATCGTAGCCAGATAAACGAAAAAAAAAAATCTTTAAAACAGCCCAGTATCAGGAATCAAATCTTCGCAGATGATAAGATTAATCACAGTCTTAAAAAAACGAACAAACTTAATTTGTATTATTCGTACCTCAATAGGAAGAGATTTGTGTTGGTACAGGATGAATTCGCCCATCAGTTCGTTTTTCGTATTGCTGGGGAAGATAATAATTGAATTAAAATTGTATTCTTCCAATACAGCTCACTTGTGACGGTAACAAAATGAAACGATGGACATATAGTCCGTATCCCCGCACAAGTGCAGGCTCACCAACTGTACACCAGTTATCCCCTAGCAGGCAATTTTCATTCAAAGTCCTTTTAACTCCAACAGAGCATACAGTACACAAGCATGCGGGCTGTTCGTATTAACACTGGACAATAGTTCTCCTTTATAGCAGAGCACTCATTTACGTCTGAATCAAGGAGGAAAGTACTGCCATGGGGTTTGAACTCAGTGTCGTCGTGCTTTTCTTCTAGACGATTGAAAACGAACTTTCTCTCTAGCTCTTCTCTGTCTCTGTCTCTGTCTCTGTCTTGTAACACATTGTGCCGGTGTCAGTATCGGTGTTTGTGGTTTGTTTCTCTCTGTCTATCTGCCTGCCTGCCTGTCTCATGCCTGTCTGAATTAAGCTCGCCTGCCGCTCGAACCTGCCCCCTCCTTCTCCTCCCTCCTCCTCTCCTTCTCTCTCCTCTCTCTCTCTCTCTCTCTCTCTCTCTCTCTCTCTCTCTCTCTCTCTCTCTCTCTCTCTCTCTCTCTCTCTCTCCCTCCCTCTCCCTCCCTCTCTCCTCTCTCCCTCTCTCCCTCCTCTCTCCTCCCTCTCTCCTCTCTCCCTCTCTCTCTCTCCCTCTCTTCTCCCTCTCTCTCCCTCTCTCCCCTCCTCTCTCCCTCTCTCTCTCTCTCCCTCTCTCT
>JAXRKP010000045.1:219213-231713 GCA_037039925.1 Doris montereyensis | reverse complement strand
GACAGAGATGTGTTCTATTTGACCTTGGGATACGGTCAGATGGCTCTGGATCACCTGCAACAGAACAAAAGCTCTATACTCTAAACATGTAATTATAATAATAATATATAAAATGTGTTACTATTATTATTATTATTATTATTATTATTATTATTATTATTATTATTATTATTATTATTATTATTATTATTATTATTATTATCATTATTATTATTATTATTATTATCATTATTATTATCATTATTATTATTATTATTATTATTATTATTATTATTATTATTATTATTATTATTATTATTATTATTATCATCATCATCATCATCATCATCATCATCATCATCATCATTATTATTATTATTATTATTATTATTATTATTATTATTATTATTATCATTATTATTATTATTATTATTATTATTGTTTTTGTTATTATCATTATTATTATTATTATTATTATTATTATTATTATTATTATTATTATTATTATTATTATTATTATTATTTTCATTATCATTATTATTATTATTATTATTTTTATTATTTTCATTATTATTATTACTATTATTATTATTATTATTATTATTATTATTATTATTATTATTATTATTATTATTATTATTATTATATAATTATTACTTTCATTATTATTATTATTATTATTATTATTATTATTATTATTATTATTATTATTATTATTATTATTATTATTATTATTATTATTATTATTATCATTGCAGCATATAATAAGGCCAGTATCTCTTAATCACTTACAGAGCTGCCAATTAAAAGTTATTTACCGTCATTTTGATTTATTTAGGATATTAACGCCTGGTTACCTCAATTTAGATAATACATTTCTAATATGTTCAACGGTCCACCAAATCCGGTAGATAACACATGTCGTATATTATTATATGATATTGAAACCGAAACCGTTTACTTTGAATAGGGATACCATGGTTGCATGAAATTTATTGATTGGTTGATTGAATCTATTTTGAAAAGGTCAAATTAATAGGCTTTCGGCACGTTTAACATAAGGCCCTCTTTAAAAAAAACACAAAAAAAACAACACAAGGTGACAATTAACCCTCGATAGAACTTACACACAAAAGGGAAACTATAGATGGGGTAGTGATAGAAGAAACAAACAGTACGATAGATAGATGTATTAAAAAGTTATCAAACATAACGAAACACAAATTCTCATCCTTTGTTGAACTTCAAGAAAAGTCGATTAAGTCTATTATATTTTAGAAGATCAAACATACCCATTACACCTAGAATTTAGAATATCAGAAAGAAGCAATACACTTTTATCTAAAAGAACAAAGAAAGAAAGATACAAAAATGTATTTATTTCCTGTGCAATAATATTGTTGCAAACGGAGCACAGACGATGAAATAGTGTCCTCCTGTCCACCGACATTCATGTCCATGTACGTTTCTATGTTACATAAGAATGTCTGAATGGGAATTTTGTATGTAACGTGACAGTACAACTGTCTACAATCGAGTGAATTTGTCTATACTTCCACACCCCTCACACACTTCCCATTATGTATCTAGTCTAGTTATATTATCTTAATGTTTCAATAGAAATAGGTTTGTAGCTTTGTAAAATTGTGTCATGTAACCAAGTCCATTTTCACATATTATGACATCATAACAATTATCTTATCTTATCTTGTAAAGCCCTTTCACTGTTTCAATTCATGTATCGCACAGGACGTTAGCAGCAAGGATCTTGCTGGTAGGTCCGGCTTCTTTCCTTTCCCTCTTCCCTCTTTTTGAACATTAATTCGCCTTAAAATCACCGTACATAATGGACGGGATAAATTGTAAATTTCAACAAAACAACCGTACATGACATAATACAAGGTATCAGTGTAGGTAATACGCAAGTCATTGTCACAGCTCTTTGTTTGTTTCGTGTATAATGTATCCTGTTCGCCGTAGGCGATGGTCTCAGTGGTGAACTAAGGAGAAAACAGCAAGCTGAAAGACATCATTGTAACAGAGTGAAACGAAAGACGTAGGACCTACCATCAACGCCTTCCAACCGCTCTCTGTCAAAGGACAGAACTGAAGTCATCGGTGCCCCTTCCCCCGCCCCCTACACACACACACACACCGACACACACACATACCATACACACACACATACGCCCACACACATAACTTGACAGACGGGCAAACACATTTGCATACAGGCATGACTGGGTTGTGTTTTGGTAACTGGAATCCCCATATCTATTCGGTAACAAGAGAGCCATAATGATGTTTACAGAACCATTGCATGTCAGAAAGCAGGTGTCTTGATATTAATATCAGCATACACAGCAGCAACTGACCTCATTCTATGGATTTGTTTGTACACTAAGACAACGTAACGACCTCACATTTATCTCTGGTCATGTCGACATTAATTTGCATAATATGATTGCCTTTCCGATTATTTAATGCACAGGCTTACCTCATTCGACTGCAGTGGGGAATTTATTTTTTAACAGAAGAAGGAAAGGAAATAATAAAAGACGAAAATAAAGTAAAACTGAACTAAAGAAGAAGGAAACAAGATCATGCGGATTTCTTTCAAATGAAATTAGAGTGGGCTTGCTTTGAACATGTCTGTGACATGCTGCCTCTTCTTATAAAATTATAAATGACTTAGTTAGGTTTGTTTTTTCAAGACTTAAGTAGAGTTTAGTTTAATGGGGCGGGAGGGGGGGAGTTCTTGTGTTCTTTTTGTTGTTGTTTGATATTATATTTTGCATTTTCATGTAGATATTAAAATGCAAACAGAAAGCTATAGATGGAAATGTTTGCCCTCAAGCTTGCCACAAAAGCCTACGTGATACTGCGTGCTTGAAATTACCGTTTCAAAATGTGTTTCTTTTCACAAAATTCTGTCATTTAAAAAAACAAACAAAAACAACGAAAACTCCAAACTTCATATTATATTTGGTGTATTTTTTGTAAAATACACTTAGACGAGTGATGATAACAAAGAAAACCTGAATTACGCAAATCCATGAATTTGGCCAGACATGAGATACGGCCTCATGTGAAAGATGATGGGTAACATTTAGCAATAATAAATTCCAAAAGAAATCTACAAGGGAGATGATCAAGAGGACGGCCAGGGACGTCATGGATTAAAGGGCTCGAGGTGGAGAAAACACGTTTTGGAAAGTCCTGGAGAGAGCTCGTTAAAAGATAAAAATGGATTTATATTCCGTATCCCCGCACAAGTGCAGGCTCACCGACTGTAAATCATTTATCCTCCAGCAGACCATTTCATTCCAAGTCCTTCTCAACTCCCAAGGGAGCATACAGCCTGTGAGGCGATTCGTATAAACACTCTGACAAGATATTTCTCTACCTATAGCTGGGTACTCATTTACACGTGAGTTAAGTAAGGAAAGTAGTGAACAACCCGTCATAAGAGTACAACATTGTGAACAAAAATAACAGCCCCCAACCGTGTCAGCCATGGGTTTGAACCAGTGAGTGTCGCCGTGACTACAAGCTCACAACACTGCGGTTTTAGCTACAGAGACGCTGATACAGTGATAGTTTGGTTTTGGTTTGATTGGAACTCCTTCTCTCGTCCACCACAATTACCAGAGGTTTTTTTTTACTTTATTTGATTTACCCACATCCACAACTATGGTGATCTCGGGGTTTCTGATAGCATTTTTATTTTTATTTTGCCCTGACTGCCCTGTAAACAGTCAAGGGATCTTTAATGGGCACAGAGTGTTGTGATCTGCACACGGGACCTCTTTTTTATCGTCCGTCTCCGATGAGACTAGGTGTCGATCCACCTACCTAGACCAGGGGGAGGGGGAGATTTTGCTCGAAAAAACTCGAGAATATTTTTCAACCGTCGGCGGGGCTCGAACCCACTACCTTTTGGTTGAGATGCCGACACCTTGCATCTGGACTACCCCGAGTCCCCCAAATTAAGAGGAAACAGCAAGATAAGAAGATATGATATTATGGAGAGAGAAGAAACGAAAGGAAAGAAATAGGATCGAACAATATAAACGACCAACCACCGATGAGAGAGTTAGATTTGTCGGAACAAGAGAGGCGATGGGCGGCCGACGCAAAGGTCGTGGGTTCGATCCACATGGTGGCTAGGATTTTTTTCTTCTGTCTGTTCCTTGTATTTGTCTCGTTATTGTTCTTATGGGGCATTAATGTTATTCAGTGTCATTTCCTTTACGTTCGACATGCCCCTTGCCTCACTGTTTGTCTTTACAAGAATATGAGAGGCTAAGAAGACATTCCACTAGTCTTTTGGAATGTTTAAAAGCTCATGCTTTGGCTGAGACAGCTGTGCAGTAGCATACTGGTTTTTAAATTATCAAGGTGTTATTAATACATATATTAATACATGTGTTATACAGCAACCACTAGCCTTATAATAGAGGCACGATAATGCACAAGACGCACTATAAATACTAATGCCACATCATTATATTTTACCTGAAGTTCGGGTTTGTATATATCACTTTCTTGTGGGACTGACAGGACCCCATCACTTCCGTTTCGAGGACATCCATTAACATAGCAAGCTTGGACAGTACACATGTGCTGAGGGGGGGGGGGTGGCAGAGGAAAATGGAACACCAGATTATATAACAATTCTATGATTATTTTAAATAGTGTGATAGAATCCAAAGGTCAAACACACACAATTTGATAATGAAATCTTAAGATGATACACACAAAGATGAACTGATAGGGACAATGCCTGACGTGTAAATTGGTTCTATTTGAGAGCCGATTCGGCTTTCACAATCTACCTCACATCTCTGCGAGAGCCGTACCTGCCTCTTGGTGTGCCCTCATTCTTCGGTCTCTCCGGCTCTGTTTGTCTGCCTGTTTTGTCGATTTGTCTCTTTCCCATCCTCCCCTTCCGAACCCTCTCCTCCTTAATCTCTGTCCTTTATCTCTCCTGTCTGTCCGTCTGTCTGTCCTTTATCTCTCCTGTCTGTCCGTCTGTCGGTCCTTTATCTCTCCTGTCTGTCCGTCTGTGTCTCCTTTATCTCTCCTGTCTGTCCGTCTGTCTGTCCTTTATCTCTCCTATCTGTCCGTCTGGCTGTCCTTTATCTCTCCTGTCTGTCCGTCTGTCTGTCCTTTATCTCTCCTGTCTGTCCGTCTGTCTGTCCTTTATCTCTCCTGTCTGTCCGTCTGTCTGTCCTTTATCTCTCCTGTCTGTCCTTTATCTCTCCTGTCTGTCCTGTATCTCTCCTGTCTGTCCTGTATCTCTCCTGTTTGTCCTTTATCTCTCCTGTCCGTCCGTTCGTCCCTCCCTCCCCCTCCCTCCCTCCCTCCCTCCCTCCCAGATTACTAAGTAAAACGAGACAAGACAACGGGGGAGAATTTGTAAAGCAGCCAAATCGATTAAAATTATCTCCTTTAAACGTACTTCTTGTTTCTGGACGAAATCGTCAACGTTAACTTGTAAGTTTGCCATGCGGACTGTTGGGTCAAGTAGCTGGGTTGAGACGCTGGCCATCTGGCGGTACCACGTGACCTGATATTGAATGCCAAACACGGCTGGCTCTTGGATTGTACACGACAGCCGCATGTCTTCCAGGGAGTTGAACTCAAGTTGTACATCGGGCTTTGAAAGACTTGGTGGGGCATCATCTGATGAGAGAAGAGAAAGTTTTAGGTTTTGTGTTGTGTTTGTTTGTCTTTTTGTGTGTGTGTGCGTCACGGCAAATAGACATGGATTAATACATAACACGGTGGCAGGACGTACACGATACTAAGACACACACACACACACACACACACAAATGGTTACTTACACACATTAACAGGAGAGTTTTAAGAAACAATTATGAATGCTGTATAAACTCGGCTGACAAACTTAATGAAGAAGACAGTCATCTTGGGGACATACCATAAAGATAAAGATGGTTATATTGTCCGTATCCCCGTGCCCCGCACAAGTGCAGGCTCACCGAATGTACATAACTAACCCCCCCCCCCCCCCCCCAGCAGGCCGTTTCATTCAAAGTCCTTTTCCAACATCCCTGATGGAGAGCGTGCAGTATATCAACCTGTTACTAACGGTCTGACACGATTCTTCTCTACCTGTAGCTGGGTTCTCATTCCCATCTGATTCGAGTGAGAACAGCGAAGTGAGTGCCTTTCCTAAGAGTACACCGTCGTAATAATAAAATCACGTGAGCCAGCCATGGGTACACTTACGACACAGACATAATAATATTATTTCAAATTCTTTGTGAACATAAGCAATGTAGGTCTACCTATGGCGCAGCCTTGGATGTCCATTCTCATGCAGGGTTGTTGAAAGAAAGTGTCAACTACAACACGAACCCTTCGTGCCACCATTGTCCCTTCGATGTCCAGCTGATAAGTGCCATCGATTCCATAGGTTGCGTTGAAAACCTGAAATGAATGTAATAATAATAATAATAATAATAATAATAATAATAATAATAATAATAATAATAATAATAATAATAATAATAATAATAATTATAATAATTATAATAATAATAATAATAATAATAATAATAATAATAATAATAATAATAATAATAATAATAATAATAATAATAGAATAGACAAACAGTGAGGCAATGGGGCATGTCGAAAGTGAAGGGAATGACATTGAATAATATTAAAGCCTCATAGGACGAGACAAATACAATGAATAGACTGGGGTGGGTCGGGGCGGGGGTGAACCTGGCCACCATGAGAATCGAACCCGCGACCACTGCGTCGGCACCTATCGCCTCGCCATGAAAAGAAAGCGTGCTACCTACCGAGCTAACTATACTTAAAAAAACCCAAAAAGCTCATTAAAAGAAAGCGTGTTTAATGAGTGTAGTTAGCTCGGTTGGTAGCACGCTTTCTTTTCATGACGAGCCGATGGTGCCGACTAGAGGTCGTGGGTTCGATCCTCATGGCGGCCAGGTTGGGTTTTTTTTTCGTTTATTCCTTTGTCTTTGTTCCTATGGAGTTTTAATATTATCAAATGTCCTTTCCTATACTTGTAATAATAGAAGTGAGATCGATCGTGTACCAACGATAATTTGTTTTCAAATCAGACCCCCCCCCCCCCCCATAGATTCTATAAACTATTAGAACAAGTACAGAATAAATCCTTTATTAAGGGTGGACGAGGGCATGGTCAAAAACACTAGGAAAATAATGTATCTACATGAATACTGTCGGGGATGATACCTCAAAATGTCAACATAAGAAAACGTTTTGCCATTTGTCCTAAATTTGTGGAAAATTCTTTTTTTTTTAAATAGGCACGAATTGAAGTGTGAAATTGACTTTGTTTTGTGTTCAAACGACTATGAACTAACATCAATGGGTAGACTAGTAAATTTAGAGTAAGGAAAGCCCCATAATCAGTGTCGATCATAAGATAATCAGGAATAGAGTCGTGATGTTTCAAAGCAGACGACGTAATGTGGTACATTGAACTTATCATTGTTTCGCCATCTTGTTTTTCACGTCGCCCTCTGAATAGACCCAGATAGCCATTTCGCTGTTAGGTTGACAGCATGACCACAACTAGACATGCTCGCTCTCTCTCTCTCTCTCTCTCTCTCTCTCTCTCTCTCTCTCTCTCTCTCTCTCTCTCTCTCTCTCTCTCTCTCTCTCTCTCTCTCTCTCTGTCTCTCTCTCTCTCTCTCTCTCTCTCTCTCTCTCTCTCTCTCTCTCTCTTCTCTCTCTCTCTCTCTCTTCTCTCTCTGGAATGATCGCATCAATCGCACAGTAGCGTTGGGAAACGTAACTCTTCCTACTCCCCACTCTGCACTTCTCTAAGTTTCCCAATAAACACAGGCGTGGGTGTAGGGCAGGGGGGCAGTGAGTGCTTGGCATGTCGTTGCTGGCACTGCATGTCAATGGCGTGAACGTCTTGAATAGCATTTCTCCTTAACTGTTATCATTAATTTTGAAGAGAACCGAGGGTTAACTCCGATAACGATGCCCGTGTTGAAGTAGGTCGTGCCTGACCTCTAGCTTCTAGTGAACAGGTATCGCGGACCAGCATCATTTAATTTAGTAATACCTGTATAATGAAATGAAAGAAGGATCGCGATCACAAACTATTATCGATGGGCGTCGTCTTGCACATCAATATGACCGACCAATGCAACGGAATAAAAGATAACTTTGCTATGTCACGGGTCTTCTATAGCTACGCTGACAGCAACATTTCGACCACGTATTGATGTTTGATCCCGTCCGTTTCAACCCACTCTGATCTGTCAGCGTCAAAGAATGTCACCACGCTGTTCATTCAGGTAACCCAGTTTCAGCCAAGCATTTGTCTCAGGTGAATGAGAAATACCTATCGCCTTGAAACCTTTCTCATCTGGGATTCACAGTCTTTGGACTGTCACATTGATAACCAATAACATAGCGGCGTTAGAAAAGTTTACTTTGTCGTTCAGTCAAATTATTCTATTACAATTTAAAACGTTGAAAATAATTTGGTGGTTAAAAATGGCGTTTACAAAACGGTAGGAGGTCATGGTAGGATCAAGCATAAATCTATTGATATTTAAAGCAAAATAGGGGAAAAGAGAAACAGGATATATATCAAGTCTTAGTATCATAACATTATTATTATGTAGATCTAGATTAAACATTTCTCTCCCATACCTCGCTGTTGCTAGCATCCAGGTACCTGACCAACTGGCCATAGGCTCCGGATGCCGGTTCGTAGTCTACCCGGAATAGAGTTACAGATGGTATGACGTCGTTTACAGAGAAGGGCTTCTGGATGATGACTGACGTCACGTTGGTTGCCGAGTACAGTCCCACCTCTAGCCATTCATTTGTATTACCAGCGGCACACCATCCTCCGAACGGCTGGTCTGAAGGCAGGAAACAAATGGTGATGGGGAAGGGTAATTGATGATTCGAGCGATTGAGGATAAGTGCGTAGAGGAAAGCAAAGAAATAATATATTTGTTATAGAATATAATAATTATAATGTTACACCCGGATGAAATCAAGTACGATTATCCGATCGAGTCGGTATTCGTTCGATACTGATGTTACGTGGGTAGGTGGTGTTAGTCCAATTTTTAAAATTATAAAACCTGTTTTAAAATGGCAGCTTCCGAGGGAGAAAAAATTATCAAATGAATATGATCTTGAAATCATTTAGAACATACATACAAAACAATGTTATTCTTAGTTGCCTGGCATCAGACCCTTTGATGGACAACCAACTCACAATTATATTATATTATAGACCAGTAGAATTACCCTCAGTGACAACGATACCATTTAGATGAGTGATCGTAAACGATACATTACCAACTTTTTAATTATAAAACTAGTTTAAAATGGTGGCCTAGGTGAATGACAATAATTTTACTCAAAGACGGGAAACAATTACATTTTCCTTAACTAAACGTCGCGTCTGATAGAAAAATTCTTCAAAGGAAAACATATTGGGATCATTCAGAACTTACTTGCAACAGAGCCTTTGACGCACAAAGAATGACCAACTCGGAATATAATATAATGTTATATACATGTTGATATGTATAATACATAATTACAATCGTAAAATTAATAATATTTAATTTGTCTCTAATTTGCGCACGTACAAAAAATGTAATACTATGATCCAGTTATATCGCCTAGGTGAGGGACAGTCTGACAGAGCGATGGACATGCTGATTTCAAGTGTTTCCAGTTATCTGTGTTCCTAGTTGTTTAGCAATTTATGTTTGTTATTTTTGGTTGATTTTTGTTTTGTTTTTTAAGCTTTGTGAATGCTTTGTATAGGCATTGCCATTAATATTGTTTTTACTTTCACCCCGTTACTTCAGAGATGTCTTCAGAACAGTTGAGGTTTGGGTTACAGTAAATATTATTACACTTCACTGCTTTCACGTTAGTTTTACTGTCGTTGCTGTTGTTTATTGTTGTTGTTGTTGTTGTTGCTGTCGTCGTTGTTGTTGGTGTAAGTGTGCTCAAGAGTGTAAAAAGTAATTGTTGGAATTATATTTATACGAGTGTGTAAGTGTATGCGAGCGTGTGAGTGTGTGAGTGTGTGTATGGGTAAGTGTATGTAAGTGTGTGTGTGTGTGTGTGTGTGTGTGAGAGAGAGAGAGAGAGAGAGAGAGAGAGAGAGAGAGAGAGAGAGAGAGAGAGAGAGAGAGAGAGAGAGAGAGAGAGAGAGAAAGCGTACCTGCGTGCGTGCGTGCGTGCGTGTGTGTGTGTGTGTGTGTGTGTGTGTGTGTGTGCACACTTGAGAATGAAAATAGAAAGGATAAATCAGTGTTAATAACATCGTTAGTAAAGATTGTTTTTGCTCTTCAAAATCAACTGCAAGTGTGTCTGAACAGAATCAACGTAAAAGACAACGATTTGAACGAATACGGGTATAATAAAGTATGCCATTAATTCAATGAATCATCAGAATCTCTACTATACTATTCCACGCTCTTCTTCTTTTTTTTTGGGGGGGGGGAGAGACAAAACCTAATACGCCATGTAACGGCAGCGTCGTCGGATTAAAATCCTTTTTACCCAGATAGCCAGTAACCTGGAATTAATGTAAGATAATCTAGGCTACAAACCTCTGATCCCTGTCTTATTATGTGCTACGACGTACACAACCCCCTACATTTATTTTCTTACATTCAAATATACGAGTACATGGATACAAAAATGTTCACATCACCAGCGATCAAGAAGCGCGTGTATGTATTTCAGAGATGAAACAGAACACTATGAGTTAAGTAGAATAAACTCCATAATAATCTCTCTTTGTGGACACATCAGTTATCGTTACTATCTAGTATTTTATGTAAGCATGCTAAATACTGTTTGGCTTATAGAGCGATCTTTGAGTGATTGTCGGTTGCAATGATTTTTTCCTTCACTGCAAAGGCGACGCATGATCATGTACACAGGGGACAGGTTCGAACACACGAGATGAAAGAAGATTTATTTCTACCAATGTTGTCTCTCAATACGCTTCAGCTTCACCGTCGTGGATTTAACACCAGGGGACCAGTCGACCTGCATGCCCGAGTTTAAACGCTGACAATTAGAATCAGCTCATAGTTGTAAAAAAAAACCCAACCCTCATTATAATATAAACATGCTTTAATTCATTAGATAAATTTATTTATAAAACAAATAAATAGTGATACGCTTGTTGTCTTTTATATGAGATAGAAAGTTGTTTGTTTGTTTTTTATGTATTGATTCACTTTTGAGATTAAACAGATTTTTTCCTTCCTCTATTTCTATTAATTCACTTTTGCAATGAAACAGGTTTTTCCTTCCTCTATTTCTATTAATCCACTTTTGCAATAAAACAGGTTTTGTCCTTCTTCTGTAACATTTGAAACATTGTACTTGGCCAGTCCTGTTGGCCAGTCGACGATATCATTGATGCTACTAGGCAACTAGGAGTCGCTGTTATCTCGGGTACCACCCGATGTCTTTGTCGGAGACTAATATCTTGATATTCGCTCTTTTCTCTCATGGCGTTACCGATAACATTTATAAACGAATTGAAAGTTGAAGCTTGAAAGGGTGTGTCCCATAAACTGTCTCACCAAGGACGGGAATTCATATTTTTTCTACAACCAAATGTGTTTCCCCCTATGGAATATTCCGTATTTGGTGATCAAGCGGATTTCTCAACATTTCACGACATATAACGTATTCAAACGTTACTAAGACACATTATTTGCGGACTTTCTTGAAATGTGCCCTCACTGCCCTAAAAATCGGTGGGAGATCTTCAACCGTCACTACTTTACCCCCTGAGCTACATTTTGTCTGTCTTCGAAAGGTACGGCAGGGCGTTACCCGACGAAACCAGGTAAAAATGTTCACAGCCTATACCGCAGTGCAAACCCCAAACATCCTTTGGTATGGTCATCAGCCACATCCCACGTTCCCAGAAAATTGCCTTGACCTTTCTCCTTTCTCCAAGTTCCAAACCTACCACAGGGACTTCTTTTTTTTTTTTTTTTTGTTAATCATTTCTTCATTTTTTTAAATTTAGTTCTTCTTTTTTCTTTCTTTATGTTGTTTTTTTTTTTTTTGCCTATTTTATCCATTTGTTCTTTTCTTTTCTTTTTTTAAATATTATAGTTTCTCTTTTTTTTCTTATTCTTCATAGTCAAGAAGAGATAGTAAGACACTGACGCTTAATTCAAACGTACAAAATTCAATCAATATTTTTTACAAGTAAGATGTTGCAAGCATGTAAATAAAAAATATGATGGCAAAATATGATAGGACAGCAATTACAAAAACAAACAAAAATATTAGCTAAATGAAATAAATAAAACATCTACTGTTACACTTGTATGGTTTTGTGTTACAAAAAAATGGCATAATATAATCATATCATTATAATTGTGTGTAGATGAATGAAACATATTTCAAGTCAAAACGAAGTAAAAAATACATGGGTGAAAACAAGTTGCAAAACCAAAACA
>JAXRKP010000045.1:191713-209213 GCA_037039925.1 Doris montereyensis | reverse complement strand
TCTCTCTCTCTCTCTCTCTCTCTCTCTCTCTCTCTCTCTCTCTCTCTCTCTCTCCGTCTCTCTCTCTCTCTCTCTCCGTCCGTCTCTCTCTCTCTCTCTCTCTCTCTCTCTCTCTCTCTCTCTCTCTTTCTCTCTCTCTCTCTCTCTCTTTCTTTCTTTCTCTTGACCTTGACCTTTACCTTAAGCAATCATGACTTGGCGCTTCAATCTAGAAAAGACATAATCGCAAACGGGCGGTATCGTTTGAAACGTTTTTTGATACTGCCCGAATGAAAATGAAGCCATTGTGACAAATCCGCTCCCTTATTCTTCAAACAACACTTTTCACCCAACTCTTCTCATCCAACCATTTTCATCCAACCCTTTTCATCCATTTTATCAAACCCTTTTTCTTCAAATTTTTTATCATATAAACACGGGTTACAGGAACTGGAGTGAACTAACGAAACAAATTCAGCATGTCTTGTTTTTGTTTTATATTGTTTTGTTGTTTTCTTCTTTAAAAACAAAGACAAAATCTATTTATGAATTTAATATGAAAAAACAATAAGATTAGTCCGCGAGGGGCACCGAAAGGTATCGAGCTTGACATTCCAAAGGAATATAGACTATCATCGAACTTTACATTCTTGCACTAGGAAAAGCATGCCTGAAGTGGGGCTCGAACCTGGTACCTTTAAGCCACAGTGCAATGCTTTTAGCCACTCTGTGATATCGTCCCCCCATTTAATGTGAACACCAAATAAAAAAAAGATTAAAATTGGTCTTATATAAGCTGACATCATACCGTAAACACATGAGTGGGGCCCTTGTCAGCTTCTTTGTATTGGGACATGGGTCGTTTGAGCTCGAGAGAGCCCTTGAAGCGGCTACAAAATCGCTTACAGCCTCAGCTGGCTTCGGGGCCGGCGACTTAATTCTTCGGCGATCGAATGAGCCCCACCCTTTTAATGCCGAAGCTCGCTTAGCTCCTCGTCAAGTTTTATAACATTAGTGCAATGCAGTTATGTCATGGTTTGCTGAATGTAACAGGCTGGAATTTTACGGTTGACTTTTTTGTTAATTTGTTGCTATTTTCTTCTTTTACCAAACAAATTGTTTTATGAATTTACTGCGGCCACCAAAAAAAAAAAAAAGATCTGATGTCATACCGGAGTCAAATGGCTGGGGTCGTTGTCAAACTTTATAACATTAGCGCGATGCAATTATGTTGCGGTTTGCCGAATGTAAACAAGTTGGTGTTTTAAAGTTGACTTGTTTATTGCCATTTCATGAAAAGAAACAAACCAAAATTTAAAAAAATAGTTTATGAATTTATTGCAGGCACTAAATAAAACCAAATTAAAATTGATCTTATATATAGCGTACATCATATCATACCGTAGTCAGGTGAGCAGGGTTCACGTCAATATTTAATATAAAAATAGTGCAATGTCGTCATGATGCGTTTGGTTTTTCTTACGGTTGACATACCAGAGATCACAGTGTGGGCGGGGTTTAAGGGTGACATATTATAATAGTATTATTGTCCCTGCACTTTGCGTCCATAGTACACAGACGATCTTGAAATGAGATTAGTTCTAGTTTTGCATTTGCATATTATCAAGCCCGTCAAATAAAGCTGAGACTGCTTAAGACTAGGCATAAACCAATTTCCTTATCTATTTTGGCATTTTGATTGAGGTCTATACGTGGCCTTTCTTATCTGTTGGCTCATAATTTGAAACGAAACCTGTTCTGTCAACCATATGTCTATAAACTATGCTGTATATTTATATTCTATAATTTACACCATTCTTCTGTGCATAGAATTCGAATTCTTCTATGTGATTTTCTTATGTAAAAGTGACAGGTGGACGATGGCTCTTGATTTTTTGTTCATTTCTCCATAAATTGTTGGTTTGGATTTTTAAAATGTTTGGTGTTATCGGGGTGGTGGGGGTGGAGGGGGGAGTCTTACGCTTTATTTTTTAATTTTCATTATTGCATCCATCGATCCAAGTGAGCATCTGAATTTTGCCCTATTTTCTCTGTATGATATTCACCAACAACGCTCCCTCCCTCTCTCCTCCCCCTCGCCCTCTCCCTCCCCTCTCTCCTCTCCCACCCCACCCCATCCTTGTTTCCATTTCCCAGCTACAAATCGGGTTTGTACGACTGGCCATTTACTGACCGCATTGCAAATAAATTAATACCAACCGCGGACCCAGTGTGTGGAGTAAATGTAAACGTACTGCTCAAAAGACTTCTGGTACGCCATGGGGTACACACTCAAAACGGAAGCGGACAAATTTGCTTCGGGCACTCAGAGCTTATTTCTGTGTACTTAAGGCTTCGGACAACTGCTTATATAAACCCCAAGCATTACGACCCTTTTCTTCTCTGGTTCCCGCGGCCCATGGTCTTCCAAGTGGCTGACCACACCCAAGTTCAAGGTCGTCTCCGTTTGTTGAAAATTGTCAGGATATCATAATTCTTTTCTTCGGTATTGTCATAGATAACCGTGTTATGTATCTAGGCATGATTTTGTATGGGGTCAACAGTAACTAGGGCAGGGTTTCCCAAATAAATTTCTCCATGACGTGACCCCTTTCAATAGTACCAAACCTACCACGACCACCAAGCTTATAAGCCTTCTGAAAACGTACTATTTTTTTTAAATATCGCAGATAAAGTATTTTAATATCTTTTAAAAGATCAATCAAAGCACAGAGAGAGAGAGAGAGAGAGAGAGAGAGAGAGAGAGAGAGAGAGAGAGAGAGAGAGAGAGAGAGAGAGAGAGAGAGAGAGAGAGAGAGAGAGAGAGAGAGAGAGAGAGAAACAAAACAAAACGTTTTTTTCTTCTTGTTTATTTATGTTTATTAGTATTTATTAACAAGAGGTTGAAAATTTAGCCCCTTTCCAGCAACCTAAATGCACATACATACTAGTTAGACCCTCCATGACCCCCAGAAAAAGGCTTTTGACCTCTTTGGGGATTATGACCCGCAGTTTGGGAACATCCGACCTAGCTCATTGCCAACTCAGTGGCTAGTTCACTTCATTGAAATGTTACCTGCATGTTGTATGCGTGATCTTATTGTGAATTAAGAAGAAACAGGGAAATGAAAGACATGTGAGAGGAAGATGAAGAATAAAGGAAAGAAGAAGGACCTACCAATAATATCGACCAACTGCAGTGAATAAGACATTTTAAAAACTATTGTGAGAAATATTTCTTGTATCATTGTTAAAAGTCATTTCATCCATCGGATTCCAAGATTACAATGTTGCTCTTTCACTTAAACTGATGAAACTGTATCTTTTGTCTTCTTCTTCTTCCTCTTCTTCTCCCTTCTGCGTCTCCTCCTTCTTCTCCCTTCTCCTTCTTCTCTTCTTCTCATTCTCATTCTCCTCCTCCTTCCTTCTGCGTCTCCTACTCCTTCTCCTTCTCCTTCTTCTCATTTCTTCTCCTTTTCCTTATCATTATTCTTCTTCTCGTAAAAGGAGTGAGGAAATGTTATCTTGAAATTGTGTCTATACTAGCACATTAAACTGGTTGACTGGAACCATTATTAATAGGCTGATATCAAAGTGAACTCAAACCAAACAACAAGATAACTGACATAATATTGCAAAAGAACGAAAATAAGATGGGGGGGGGGAGAGAGTAAGATCTGATAGCAGCACCCATCCCAATCCCCCATGTCAACTATAAAGAAATTTTGATTAATTGTTTTTTTCCTGAAGAAAAATGTTTTTAAATCCTACTGATATTATAGGGTGAATTACGAAGAAACAATTACTCTTATGAAAGAAAACACGACAGGGTGACATGAAAGAAGTAAAGCCTATCAGCATCGCCCGTCCATCGCCCACGATTTTAGATGGCACACTAAAAGTCGGGAGTTTGATTTGATTTGATCTGAAATGATTTGATTTGATTTCATTTCATTTCATTTGATTTCATTTGATTTGATTTACCCACATGCACACATCCTCGAATGATCTTCAGGGTTTATAGTAGGATTTTAATTTTGCCCGAACTATAAACACTCCAAGGGATATTTAACGTGTACAGAGTGTCATGATCTGCGCAAGAACTTCTTTTTATTGTCCGTCTCCGATGGGGACTAGGTGTCGATCCATCTACCTGGACCCGGAGAGGGGGAGAGGGGGTAAACTTTGCTCGAAAAAATTCGAGAACATTTTTTAATCGTTTGCGGGGCTCGAACTCACTACCTTTTGGTTGAGAGGTCGACACCTTGCTCCTGGACTACCGAGTCCCCTGAGTTGGGAGTGGCGATAGAACATGAATAAACGAGCCGGCATGTACCGACCCTAGCTACGTCTATAATAATAAAATAACCCATGCATTATCACTTGTCATCTGCCCTATAAAAATGTCGTAAAATCTTGCTCGAATTGATGGTTACTGACAGGCTTGAAAAAGACAGATAACTTACCAATGGTCGTATTTGAACTTGCAACCCTTAATAATGATAATAATCTATTGTCGATATTGGGCGGGTGATAAGGAGTCTGTAACAACCGTCGACTCATAATCATATTATCTCAACTACCAATTTGATCATTTTGAAGTTATTCGTAATCATTATCAAACTCACAGTCAATCCATTGTCCTATCTCACGAACGAAAAAATAAAATATAAAAATCAAAATCAAATTCTATATCTACGTTTGTTACAAATTTCAATAATCATTATCAAATTCACATTATCCTGTCTCACCAACAAAAGATAGAGAAAAAAAAGAAAAAATCAAATTCTATCTACAGTTGTTACAAAGTTCATTTGCATTTTGTCGTAATCTCAGATTCTAATGCTATTCTATGTGAAAATTTTAGAGTTAAAAAACCTTTTCACTGTGTAGTTAGGAGCCGACGCACTATTAGCCCCTTTATAACTGAGCAATGACCCCCCCCCTCCTCTAACCCTCCAATATTATGTCAATCCACTCGGCCTGTGAAGGACTCGAATGCAGTGAGGATTGCTCGGCTGGTAGTGAAAGCGAGTGGTGCAGCAATCGAGTCTCAACCACGCCCCTCTCTCAAACTGATCAGCGGTAAATGATTGAGCTTTCCGCCTTAAAGATATTGATCTCGGCCTTGATTTTTACAAGAGGTCCATGCGTACTTTAATAATACACCCATACACTCCAGTGCATACGTGCACGCACAAACTAAACACACACACACACACACACACACACACGCATATATATATATGCCTAGACACACAGACGTGCTTTAAAGGTTTTATTGAATCACAGACAATTCGATAATGGTGTGCCGTCTGGAATTGCCAGTGCACATGCTCCTGGTTATGGCTTTCCACAAGAGTTCCCATGTGGTACCAGAAAGCATACTACTAACTGGGACTGTTTTAAAGCGACAGTCTAATGGTTTAAATCCTTTTGCTTTTGTTAGATCTAATATTGTGCACTTTAGAAAGAGACATAATACGCATTTCCCAATTCTACTCCCAAGTGCAAACAAGTACCAACAACTTCAGTTGGAAGGTAAAGCATGGTGAATATTATGAATGTGTGTGTTTCTATATTTGTGAGTGTGTGTGTTGTTTGTTTCGGTGGTTGTGTATGTGCGTTTGTTGGTTTTGCTGGTGTTATCCAGTCTACCATACGCGGTGATCTCAAGATAGATTACGATGACACAGCAAAATGAAAACAAAACACGTGAAAGAATGAAAGGAAAGAAGTAGAAACTACCCGTAGGCCCGTCAATTACATGCCTGTGAGTGTGTGTCTGTGTCTGTGCGTGCGTGTGTGTATGTGTGTGTGTGTGTGTGTGTGAGAGAGAGAGAGAGAGAGAGAGAGAAAGAGAGAGAGAGAGAGAGGGAGAGAGGAGAGAGAGGAGAGAGGGGATGGGAGAGAGAGAGGAGAGGGATGGACGAGAGAGAGAGAGAGAGAGAGAGAGAGAGAGAGAGGGAGGGGGAAAGAATGAGAGAGGGAGAGGAGAGGGGAGGGAGAGAGAGAGATGGGAGAGAAAGAGAGGGAGGGACACAGAGAAAGAGGGAGGGACGAAGAGAGAGGGACGAAGAGAGAGGGAGACGAAGAGAGAGATGGACAGAGAGAGAGGGAGGGACGGAGAGAGAGGGATGGACAGAGAGAGAGGGAGGACGGAGAGAGAGGGAGTGAGAGAGAGGGAATGGAAGGGAGGGAGAGAGAGAAAACTAAGAAAAGATGCAGAGCGACCGACAGACAGACAGACAGACAGGTTGGTAAACATAAATATAAACAAGACAGACAGACTATCATTCCTTCCATGAGAGTTACCTTTTATCCCATTTCCCACCAAGTGCTACAAAACTATCTAAAAAATTGATATTCTTCAAAGCCATTACGGCCCATAGAACTGAAGCGTGTCCTGGTTTCTATAACGGAATAACAATCACCTCCTGGACAGGACACTAGTCTGACGCCGATTTTTAGTCCCAAGCTAATGCGTGTATCCATTTGCACCTGAGTCGAGTGGGGAGAATGCGTGTTAAGTGTTTTTCAGTTTTTCACAAGCAACAAAACAGCGAGGGGGGGGGAGGGGAGGGGATTGGCTTTGCCAGGATTCGAACCCATACTTCATGACCCCAAGTCCGACAGCCTAACCACTCGGCCACCGACACCAATTGGAAAACCACCAAGGTAAATGTCAACCACTTCATTCCTTTTTCCAGGTAGATGGATCAGCACCCAGTCCCGCCGTAGACGGACGATAAAAAGGAGGCCCCATGTGCAGATCACAGAAACTCCATGCACGTTAAAGATACAGTAGCTGTTCACAAGGCAGTCTGGGCAAATCAAAACAAACAAAAAATCCTACCAAAAAACCCGACATCACCTTAGTTGTGGGTGTGGGTAAATTTAAATCAAACCAAACCCTTGCTAACATTGGGTTAAGTTTAATTGCAAAACTGAAAATTCTGTTAAATCCAATTTCACTTGTTTTTAGTTCGGTACCTTCCCCCTCGAGAAAATCAAAAGCGTATGTCCCTGGCCTTGCTTTTTGCCTGTCACTGTCACATTTATATCACAAATAAAATGTTCGCTGGTTTCTTGTTATTATTTGTTGCACTTGGATTTGATTCTTGATTCTTGATGGGGTGTTTTTTTTGTTTGTTTTTGTTTTGTTGTTTTTTTGTTGTTGGGGGGGGGGGGGGAGAGGTCTTTGTTCGTTATTCCATAATTTTGTACGTGTGGAGATCTGTGTGGATCCAAAATTTGAATCCCTTGGTGTTGAACAACCTGGAAACGTGGAGCATTTAAACGCGTATTATAAAAGAAATAAAGAGGAACATATTTAAGGAAAAAAAATAAATACGAAAATAAAGCAGCTTTAACCTAACAAAAATAAAACCGCTTTAACCTTCAATGTGACACATAAACGTGAAATCATGTTCAAACCACAAAGAAATCAGAACAGGTGCAAATCAATAATTGAATCTGATTCATATGCCATGAGAGAAATGCCTTTGGTTTATTTCAATAGCCCTTTCTCCTGGTGATACCCAGTTCTTGTCACAAGGTAGAGAACTTTGATAGCCCCGTCTTCTTTTAATTCTTTTTAAAAGCTTTATATTATTCTTTTCAGTCAACAGAGTTTGCCTATATGTCTTTCTCTTCACATACACGCACGCACACTCACGAACTCTCTCTCTCTCTCTCTCTCTCTCTCTCTCTCTCTCTCTCTCTCTCTCTCTCTCTCTCTCTCTCTCTCTCTCTCTCTCTCTCTCTCTCTCTCTCTCTCTCTCTCTCTCTCTCTCTCTCTCTCTCTCTCTCTCTCTCTCTCTCTCTCTCTCTCTCTCTCACTCTCTCTCTCTCTCTCTCTCACACACACTCTCTCTCTCCCTCTCTCTACCCTCTCTCTCTCTCTCTCACTCTCTCTCTCCTCTCTCTCTCCTCTCTCTCTCTCTCTCCCTCTCTCTCTCTCTCTCTCTCTCTCTCTCTCTCTCTCTCTCTCTCTCCCTCTCTCTCTCTCTCTCTCTCTCTCTCTCTCTCTCTCTCTCTCTCTCTCTCTCTCTCTCTCTCTCTCTCTCTCTCCCTCTCTCCCTCTCTCCCTCTCTCCCTCTCTCTCTCTCTCTCTCTCTCTCTCTCTCTCTCTCTCTCTCTCTCTCTCTCTCTCTCTCTCTCTCTCTCTCTCTCTCTCTCACACACACACACACACACACACTCTCTCTTTCTCTCTTCACTCTCTCTCTCTCCCCTCTCTCTCCCACTCTCTCCTCACTCTCTCTCTCTCTCTCTCTCTCTCTCTCTCTCTCTCTCTCTCTCTCTCTCTCTCTCTCTCTCTCTCTCTCTCTCTCTCTCTCTCTCTCTCTCTCTCTCACACAGTCTCTCTCACACTCTCTCTCTTCTCTCCCCCCCCCCCCCATCCCCGCCCCCTCTCACCCCACTCCCCGCCACCGACACACTAATTATGTGGTAATTCCTACATATGCAACATGGAAGGCTTATAGCTGAACCTTAGTGTTGGGAATTTATAATCACGACGACACTGGGGCTGGTGGGGTTGGGTTTTTTTCACAACTTAGGAAATATACTTCTCTCTACCTTCCTCACTTGACTCAGGTGTGAATGAGTACCCAATTATAGGCAGAGAAAGATCTTATCAAAGAGTTAGTACGAGGCGCCTAACAGGCTTGTGTGCTGTATACTCCGCAGGGAGTTGAAAAGGAAACTGAACGAAATGGCCTGCTGGGAGATAAAGGTGTACAGTCGGTGAGCCTGCACTTGTGCGGGATACGAACTATTACTCCATCTTTATCTTTATCTTTACACGCTAAATGATTTCAATGCTTGAAACTCAACTTATTTATGAATCTCGCTATGATCATTTATTCTCTTTTAACAATTCACTTTATTGGATTTCAATTGAGAAATGACAGCATGATTATAAAGAAATATACTGCATCAATATAATATATAGCATTTCGTTCAGGCCATTCTTGTTCTTGACAAACGGTCATGTCTCATTGAAATCATGCTTTCGTCATAGCCTGCTTTAGGTTCCTAGCGAATACAATCTTGGATTAAATCACTTATTTTAATTAATTGAGAATGATTTTTTTGGCTGCCATCCCATGAAAATTGTATTGCTACTAGATCTAAATCTAATTTGTCGATTTCAATCAATGCAATAAAAAAACCCGCTTAACTTCAATATGGAGTTCTATGCAAAAAGCCCGCGGCAACAGTATCGAATACTAATTTGATCTAATAATCGTACTTGATATCACTCATAACCGATGCCTAAGATTTATGAGTTAACTAAAGTTTGTTTTGTAAAAAGAGTTTTAGTTATCTCAATGACTTGATTTCAAAATTGACTTTCACTGCAAATGCGCAATGAACAGGGGTAAATTGTTTTGCCTTATCATCATGTAAACATTTCGGAAATGATTTTCTGATTTGTATCCACACAACTTGGTGTATTTTTTTGTTTTGTTTCTTCTTTTTTGTTGATTTTTTATTTGATTTAATTGCCACGTCACAGCTAGAGACATCTCTAGAATTTCGGTAGCATTTCATGATTTACCCCGGATTGTGTCGTAAGCGGCCAATGGATCTTTAACGTGTACAGACTGCACACAGGACCCCTTTTTCATTGTCCATCTTCGGTGTGACTCGATATTGATTCACTACCTAGACCAAAAACAGGGGGTGGTGGCTAGGGTGTTGATTTTACTCGAAAAAAAACTAGAAATAAAATGGTCAACCTGCCGGGGCTTGAGTACACAATCTTTTGGGTTGAGAGTACGACACCTTGCCTCTGGACTGCCGAGTCTTATCTTTGCTAACAGCTGTCCACTTTATAAAAGCCCTCTTTTCCATTCACTAAGTCATCATCATATATAATATGTCCGCCTAACCTAACCTTTACTTTAGTGTTGTTGGTGGGTTGTTGTTTTATGTTTGTTTGTTTTTTATCAACATTACAGGAATCTTCAAGTCACTGTTAGAGCACCATGTGGACCTCATTTTCAGTCTGCTTATCGCCATCTGTCTGGCACTCCAGGTCAATAAGTAAGTCCAGTCTTTCCTTCTTTCTTTCTTTCTTTCTTTCTTTGTTGGTTCCCATTTTCCTTTCCGTGTATGACAGGATATGTTCGAAATGACCTTTCTCCAGGCTACTCTGTCCTGACGTTCTGTTTCCTTTAGTGAATTATAAATTTCTTCGCTTTAGCGCCAATTTATAATATCTTCTTATAAGGTTCTCCGATCTTTTACTTTGGTTTCTGATGTAGTTATTCTCTTATCATTCATTCTGTTGACAAATACAACCGTCCGAGTTTATTTATTACTATTTTAATTTTTATGACATCTGCCTTAGTTTGATCTCTTATTGTTGTGTTTTTGGTAAGTCCTCTTCTCTTATAATTTCTGTCTTTCATGTATTGTCCTTTCTTCCTTCTCTTTTCACCAGAGAGTTTCTTCACCTCATTTTCGTCCTTCTATTCTTCCATCTCATTTTTCCTCTCACTGTTCCATCACCTCTTTTTCTTCACAGTGTTCCTTCACTTCCTCCTCCTACTGTTCCTTCACCTCATTTCCTCTTCCTACCGTTCCTTCACCTCATTTCCCCTACTGTTGCTTCACCTCGTTCTTTTCCCCATTGTTCCTTCACCTCATTTCCTTCCCACTGTTCCTTCGCGTCCTTATTTTTCCACTCTTCATTAACCTCTTTTCACTCTATTCCACCCCCAAGAAGCCTTCAAACTCATTTTCTTCCCACTATTCCTTCACCTCCCTTTTCCTCCTACTGTTCCTTCACCTCATTTTCTGTAATACTATTCCTTATGCCCATTTTCCTTCTAGTGTGTTTTGGTGCATTTTCCTTCCATTGTTCCTTCACTCCACAAAGGATCGTGTTAGAAAAATCATTTTCCTTGCTGAGGGAGGCTTGACTCATTTTACCCTGACTGTCCTTCACCTCATTTTTCCCCTACCTTCCTTTCAGGTCATTTTCTTTTACCTGTTCCTTCATCTCATTTTTCTCCCATTGTTCCGACATTCCTTTTCGTCCTACTGTTCCTTCACCTCATTTTCCTTTATGGTTCCTTCAGGGTTTTATCCCTGGCGTGTCGCGTTTCGATTGCATGTTTCCCCACAATTCCGTAAATGGTTTTCAAAACTGCCCTCGTACCTTAAACCTCATATCCGTTGACTTTTCCTATCACCTCATTGTTTGCCCTTCACCTCATTTTTCCTTTCTACTGTCCCTGAAAATCGGTTTTCCTTCCATCTGTTTCTCACCTTGTCGTCATCCCACTGTTTCTGCCTTATTATCATACCACTGTTTCTGCACCTTATTATCATCCCACTTTTCTCCATAAATTGATCCCACTGTTTCAAAAAAATTATCATCCCACTGTCCTTCCACCTTATTATCATCCCACTGTCCTTCCACCTTATTATCATCCCACTGTCCTTCCACCTTATTATCATCCCACTGTTTCTCACCTTATTATCACAACCCAAATAAACAACAACCTTATTATCATCCCACTGTTTCTCCACCTCATTATCATCCCACTGTGACCTTCCCATTATTCCCTCATGTCCTTCCACCTTATTGTCATCCAAAAGTCCTTCCACCTTATTATTCCTACTATTCCTCCACGTCTTGTTATCATCCTGGTCCTTCACCTTATTATCATCCTACTGGTTTCTCCACCTTGTTATGTGGTCCCACTGTCCTTCAACTGGTCTTCCCATTTTACCCCATGGTCCTTTTCCTCTTCCTTGTTCATTGTCTCATTTTCCTCACATCATTTTATTTCCTGCCTACTCTTATTCCTACTATTCCGGCACCTCCCTTTTTTTACTTCCTACTGGTTTCACATTTTACTTTTACTGGTCCTACCTGGTTTTACTTCCTACTGGTCCTTCACTTCCTACTGGTCCTTTTTACTTCCTACTGGTCCTTCACCTCATTTTACTTCCTACTGGTTCTTCCCTACTGGTCCTTCACCTCGCGTACTTCCTACTGATCAAAACACGGCGCACAAAAAACCTACTGGTCCTTCACATCATTTTACTTCCTATTGTTCCTTCACTACTGGTTTTACTTCCTACTGGTCCTTCACATCATTTACTTCCTACTGGTTTTACTTCCTACTGGTCCTTCACCTTTTTACTTCTACTGGTTTCTTTCCTACTGGTCCTTCACCTCCTTTTTACTTCCTACTGGTTTTCTACTTCCTACTGGTTTTACTTCCTACTGGTCCTTCACATCATTTTACTTCCTACTGGTCAGTGATCTGAGTGTTTGTCACATCATTTTACTTCCTACTGGTTTTACTTTACTGGTCCTTCACCTCCTTTTACTTCCTACTGGTTTTACTTCGGGACTGGTTTACTTCTACTGGTCCTTCACCTTCTTGGTACTTCCTACTGGTCCTTCACATCATTTTAATTCCTACTGGTTCGTTAAGAATGCGACGTTTTACTTCCTACTGGTCCTTCACCTCATTTTACTTCCTACTGGTCCTTTACTTCCTACTGGTCCTTCCTACTGGTTTACTTCCCTACTGGTCCTTCACATCATTTTACTTCCTACTGGTACTTCCCTTTACTGGTCCTTCATTTCCTTTTACTTCCTACTGGTCCTTCACTTCATTTTGATTCCTACTGGTCATTCACCTCATTTTACTTCCTACTGGTCCTTCACATCATTTTACTATCCTACTGGTCCTTCACATCATTTTACTTCCTACTGGTCCTTCACATCATTTTACTTCCTACTGGTCCTTCACCATTCATTTACTTCTACTGGTCCTTCACCTGCATTTGTCTTCTGTGATGGTCCTTCACCTCTTTACTTCCTACTGGTTTTATCCTACTGGTCCTTCACCTCCTTTCTCACTATTGTACTGGTCCTTCACATCATTTTTTACTTCCAACTAGGTCCTTCACCTCCTTTTACTTCCTACTGGTTTACTTCACATCATTTTACTTCCTACTGGTCCTTCACCTTCCCTACTGGTCCTCCTTCACTTCCTTTTACTTCTTCCTTCACCTCATTTTATCTACTGGTCCTTCACTTCCTACTGGTCCTTCACCTCCACTTCCTGCTGGTCCTTCAAACGCCTTTTTCCTGGTCCTTTACCTCATTTTACTTCCTACTGGTCCTTCACCTCCTTTTACTTCGATGGTCCTTTACCTCATTTCTTCCTACTGGTCCTCACTCATTTTACTTCCTACTGGTTTTTCATTCACTGGTCCTCCATTTTACTTCCTACTGGTCCTTCACCTCCTTTTACTTCCTACTGGTCCTTCACTTCCTTTGTCTTCCTACTGGTCCTTCACTTCATTTTACTTCCTACTGGTCCTTCACTGACTTTTACTTCCTACTGGTCCTTCACCTCCTTTTACTTCTACTGGTCCTTCACTTCCTTTTACTTCCTACTGGTCCTTCCATTTTTACTTCCTACTGGTCCTTCACTGGTCCTTTTAATAATTACTTCCTTTGGTCCTTCACCTCCTTTTACTTCCCTACTGGTCCTTCACCTCATTTTACTTCTACTGGTCCTTCATTTCCTCTTCTACTGGTCCTTCACTCTTCATTTTCGACTTTACTGTCCTTCACATCATTTTTAGGCTTCCCTACTGGTTTCCTTTACTTCCCTACTGGTCCTTCACCTCATTTTACTTCCTACTGGTCCTTCATCATTTGACTACTGGTTTTCACTTCCTACTGGTCCTTCACATCATTTTACTTCCTACTGGTCCTACTTCCTACTTTTACTTCCTACTGGTCCTTCCACATCATTTTACTTCCTACTGGTCCTTCACCTCATTTTACTTCCTACTGGTCCTTCACATCATTTTACTTCCCTGGTTTTACTTCCTACTGGTCCTTCACCTCATTTTACTTCCTACTGGTCCTTCACCTCATTTTACTTCCTACTGGTTTTCACTTCCTACTGGTCCTTCACTGGTTTTACTTCCTACTGGTTTTACTTCCTACTGGTTTATTCACATCATTTTACTTCTACTGGTCCTTCCTCATTTTACTTCCTACTTTTACTTCCTACTGGTCCTTCACTGGTTTTACTTCCTACTGGTTTTACTTCCTTCCTACTGGTCCTTCACTTCATTTTACTTCCTACTGGTTTTACTTCCTACTGGTCCTTCACTCATTTTACTTCCTACTGGTTTCACTTCCTACTGGTTTTACTTCCTACTGGTTTTACTTCCTACTGGTCCTTCACCTCATTTTACTTCCTACTGGTTTCACTTCCTACTTTTACTTCCTACTGGTTTTACTTCCTACTGGTTTCACCTTTTTACTTCCTACTGGTCCTTCACCTCCTTTTACTTCCTACTGGTTTTACTTCCTACTGGTCCTTCACTTCCTTTTACTTCCTACTGGTTTTGCTTCACTGGTCCTTCACTCCTTTTACTTCCTACTGGTTTTACTTCCTACTGGTCCATTCACCTTCATTTTACTTCCTACTGGTTTCATTTCCTTCCTTCCTACTGGTCCTTCACCTCATTTTACTTCCTTCACTGGTTTTTCCTACTGGTCCTTCACTCTTTTACTTCCTACTGGTCCTTCACATTTTCCTTCCTACTGGTTTTTTCCTTGGTCCTTCATCCATGGTGTTCCTACTGGTCCTTCACCTCATTTCTTCTACTGGTCCTTCACATCATTTTCTTCTACTGGTCCTTCACCTCCTTTTCCTTCCTATTGGTTCCTTTTCAAACTCCTTCACCTCATTTTACTTCCTACTGTTCCTTCACCTCATTTCCTTCCTACTGTTTTCACTTCCCACTGGATCCTTCACTCTTTTTCTTCCACTGTTTTCCTACTGGTCCTTTTTCTTCTACTGTTCTTCCACCTTTTTTTTTTCTTCCTACTTTCCTCACCTCTTTTTCTTCCTACTGTTCTTCCACCTCTTTTTCTTCCTACTGTTCTTCCACCTCTTTTTCTTCCTACTGTTCTTCCACCTCTTTTTCTTCCCTTGTTCCTCGACCTCTTTTTCTTCCCACTGTTCCTCGACCTCTTTTTTACTTCCTACTGCTTTCTTCCTCTTTTTCTTCCCACTGTTCTTCCACCTCTTTTACTTCCTACTGTTCTTCCTTCTTTTCTTCTACTGTTCCTCGACCTCTTTTCTTCCATTTCTTCCACCTCTTTTTCTTCCCACTGTTCTTCCACCTCTTTTTCTTCCCACTGTTCTTCCACCTCTTTTTCTTTACATTGTTCCTTCACCTCTTTTTCTTTACATTGTTCCTCCACCTCTTTTTCTTTACATTGTTCCTTCACCTCTTTTTCTTTACATTGTTCCTCCACCTCTTTTTCTTTACATTGTTCCTCCACCTCTTTTTCTCTTCCCACTGTTCTTCCACCTCTTTTTCTTCCCACTGTTCTTCCACCTCTTTTTCTTTACATTGTTCCTTCACCTCTTTTTCTTTACATTGTTCCTCCACCTCTTTTTTTGTTTACATTGTTCCTCCACCTCTTTTTCTTTACATTGTTCCTCCACCTCTTTTTTTACATTGTTCCTTCACTTCATTTTCTTCCTACTGTTCCTTCAACTCATTTTCCTTCCTACCGTTCCTTCACCTCATTTTCCCCCTACTGTTCCTTCACCTCATTTTTTGCCCCATTGTTCCTTCACCTCATTTTCTTCGCGTCCTTTATTTTCCACTGTTTATTAGCGTCATTTTCCTGATATTGTTCCTTCATCGCCTACTCTTATTCCTATTGTTCCTTCATATATTTCCAGCCTATTGTTTCTTCACATTTTGCTCCTACTGTTCCTTCACCTCCTTGTCATCCTACTGTTCCTTCACCTCATTTTCTTCTCACTATCCCTTCACCCCATTTGCTTTTTACTGTACCTTCACCTCATTGTCTTCCTACTGTTCCTTCCCCCACCTTCTTCCTACTGTTCCTTCACATTATTTTCCTTCCCACCGTTCCTTCACCTCATTTTTCCACTACCTTCCTTCGCTTTTGACCCAATTGTTTCTTCACCTCTTTTTTCCTTTCTTTCACCTCTTTTTCTCCCACTGCTCCTCCACCTCCTTTTCTTCACATTGTTCCTCCACCTCATTTTCCTTCCTACTGTTCCTTCACCTCATGTTTGTCCCATCGTTCCTTCACCTCGTTTTCCTTCCTAGTGTTCCTTCACCTCATTTTCCTTCCTAGTGTTCCTTCACCTCATGTTTTCCCACTGTCCCTTCATCTCCTTTTTCTCCAACTGTTCCTTCACATCATTTTCTCCCTCTGTTCCTTCACCTCCTTTTCTTCATCGCCTACTATTCTATTGTTCCTTCATCGCCTACTCTTATTCCTATTGTTCCTTAACCTCATTTCCCCCTATTGTTTCTTCACCTCTTTTCTCTTTCACTATTCCTTCACCTCCTTTTCGTCCTACTATTCCTTGACCTCATGTTCTTCCCACTATTGCTTCAACCCATTTTCCTTCTACTGTACCATCACCCCATTTTCCTCCTACTGTTTCTTCACCTCATTTTCCTTCCTACCGTTCCTTCACCTCATTTCCCCCTACTGTTCCTTCACCTCTTTTTTGCCATATTGTTCCTTCACCTCATTTTCAGTCCTACTGTTCCTTTCCCTGTCACTGTTCATTCATCTCATTTTCCTCCCATTGTTCCTTCATTGCCTACTCTTATGCCTATTATTCCTACACCCCATTTTCTTGCTATTGCTCCTTCATCATCTACTCTTATTTCTATTGTTCTTTCATCGCCTACTCTTATCCCTATTGTTCTTTCATCGCCTACTCTTATTCCTATTGTTCTTTCATTGCCTACTCTTATCCTATTGTTCTTTCATCGCCTACTCTTATTCCTATTGTTCTTTCATTGCCTACTCTTATTGCTATTGTTCTTTCATCGCCTACTCTTATTCCTATTGTTCTTTCATCGCCTACTCTTATTGCTATTGTTCTTTCGTCCCCTACTCTTATTTCTATTGTTCTTTCATCACCTACTCTTATTTCTATTGTTCTTTCATCACCTACTCTTATTTCTATTGTTCTTTCATGACCTACTCTTATCCCTATTGTTCTTTCATGGCCTACTCTTATTCCTATTGTTCTTTCATCGCCTACTCTTATCCCTATTGTTCTTTCATCGCCTACTCTTATTCCTATTGTTCTTTCATCGCCTACTCTTATTGCTATTGTTCTTTCATCGCCTACTCTTATTCCTATTGTTCTTTCATCGCCTACTCTTATTCCTATTGTTCTTTCATCGCCTACTCTTATTCCTATTGTTCTTTCATCGCCTACTCTTATTCCTATTGTTCTTTCATCACCTACTCTTATTCCTATTGTTCTTTCATCACCTACTCTTATTTCTGTTGTTCTTTCATCGCCTTCTCTTATTCCTATTGTTCTTTCATCGCCTACTCTTAGTTCTATTGTTCTTTCATCGCCTGCTCTTATTCTATTGTTCTTTCATTGCCTACTCTTATTCCTATTGTTCTTTCGTCACCTACTCTTATTCCTATTGT
>JAXRKP010000045.1:161713-186713 GCA_037039925.1 Doris montereyensis | reverse complement strand
TTCAATTCATATCCTAGTATCATCTTTCATGAAAATGGACATAGGCACACTATTGATGTGACCTCTTCAATTTCCTCTTGTCTTTTGTCACAGTCATGCCTTCATGTGTCGATCCGGTCGTAACTTGTGCCAGAACTTTCCGATATTGTTTCTTCTTTTAGTGCGCACGTCGCCGCTCTACCATGGCAGGCATGTCGATTTTTTATTTCATTTACCCACATCCACAACAAACGTGATTTCGGAGTTTTTTCGTTGCAAGTGCCTTACTTTCGCATTGTAATCACACCATTTCGTAGGCAAGTGGCTTTCTTTCGCGTTGTAATCACACCATTCTGTAAGCAAGTGGCTTACTTTCGCGTTGTAATCAGACCATTCTGTAAGCAAGTGGCTTACTTTCGCGTTGTAATCAGACCATTCTGTAAGCAATTGGCTTACTTTTGCGTTGTAATCAGACCATTTTGTAGGCAAGTAGCTTACTTTTGCGTTGTAATCACACCGTTTCTTAGGCAAGCGGCTTACTTTCGCGTTGGAATCACACCGTTTCCTAGGCAAGTGGCTTACTTTCGCGTTGTAATCACACCGTTTCGTAGGTAAGTGGCTTACTTTCGCGTTGTAATCACACCGTTTCGTAGGCAAGTGGCTTACTTTTGCGTTGTAATCAGACCATTTCCTAGGCAAGTGGCTTACTTTCGCGTTGTAATCACACCATTTCGTAGGCAAGTGGCTTACTTTCGCGTTGTAATCACACCGTTTCCTAGGCAAGCGGCTTGCTTTCGCGTTGTAATCACACCGTTTCCTAGGCAAGCGGCTTGCTTTCGCGTTGTAATCACACCGTTTCCTAGGCAAGCGGCTTGCTTTAGCGTTGTAATCACACCGTTTCCTAGGCAAGCGGCTTGCTTTGCGTTGTAATCATACCGTTTCTAGGCAAGCGGCTTGCTTTAAGCGTTGTAATCACACCGTTTCCTAGGCAAGCGGCTTACTTTCGTGTTGTAATCACACCGTTCCGTAGGCAAGTGGCTTACTTTCGCATTCTGTAATCACACCATTTTGTAGGCAAGTGGCTTACTTTCGTGTTGTAATCACACCGTTTCCTAGGCAAGTAGCTTACTTTAGGGTTGTAATCACACCGTTCCGTAGGCAAGTAGCTTACTTTCGCGTTGTAATAAGACTGTTTCGTAGCAAGTGGCTTACTTTCGCGTTGTAATCACACCGCTCCCTAGGCAAATGGCTTACTTTCGCATTCTAAGCACATCATTCCGTAGAGTTCAAATTGAAAGCACACCATTCCGTAGAGTTCAAATTGATAGCAGCAAATTGAAAGCCATTCCGTAGAGTTCAAATTGAAAGCACACCATTCCGTAGAGTTCAAATTGAAAGCACACCATTCCGTAGAGTTCAAATTGAAAGCACACCATTCCGTAGAGTTCAAATTGAAAGCACACCATTCCGTATGGTTCAAATTGAAAGCACACCCTTCCGTAGGGTTTAAATTGAAAGCACACTATTCCGTAGAGTTCAAATTGAAAGCACACCATTCCGTAGAGTTCAAATTGAAAGCACACCCTTCCGTAGGGTTCAAATTGCAAGCACACCATTCCGTAGAGTTCAAATTGAAAGCACACCATTCCGTATGGTTCAAATTGAAAGCACACCATTCCGTAGGTTTCAAATTGAAAGCACACCATTCCGTAGAGTTCAAATTGAAAGCACACCATTCCGTATGGTTCAAATTGAAAGCACACCATTCCGTAGAGTTCAAATTGAAAGCACACCATTCCGTAGGTTTCAAATTGAAAGCACACCATTCCGTAGAGTTCAAATTGAAAGCACACCATTCCGTATGGTTCAAATTAAAAGCACACCATTCCGTATGGTTCAAATTGAAAGCATACCATTCCGTAGAGTTCAAATTGAATGCACACCATTCCTTAGGGTTCAAATTGCAAGCACACCATTCCTTAGGGTTCAAATTGCAAGCACACCGTTCCTTAGGGTTCAAATTGCAAGCACACTATTCCGTAGGCAAGTGGCACATTTTTGCATTGCAAGCACACCATTCCGTGGGCAAGTGGCACATTTTTGCATTGCAAGCACACTGTTCTGTAGAACAAGTGGCTGACGTTTGCGTTGATAGCACACTGTTCTGTAGAGCAAGTGGCTGACTTTCGCGTTGAAAGCACACTGTTCTGTACAGCAGGTGGCTGGCATTCGCGTTGATAGCACACCGTTCCGTAGAGCAAATGGCTGGTGTTTGCGTTGATAGCACACTGTTCTGTACAGCAAGTGGCTGGCGTTCGCGTAGAGCAAGTGGCTGGCAATAGCACACCGTTCTGTAGAGCAAGTGGCTGGTGTTCGCGTTGATAGCACACCGTTCTGTACAGCAAATGGCTGGTGTTCGCGTTGAAAGCACACTGTTCTGTACAGCAAGTGGCTGGTGTTCGCGTTGAAAGCACACCGTTCTGTAGAGCAAATGGCTGGCGTTCGCGTTGAAAGCACACTGTTCTGTACAGCAAGTGGCTGGCGTTCGCGTTGAAAGCACACCGTTCTGTAGAGCAAGTGGCTGGTGTTCGCGTTGATAGCACACCGTTCCGTAGAGCAAGTGGCTGGCATTCGCGTTGAAAGCACACCGTTCTGTACAGCAAGTGGCTGGCATTCGCGTTGAAAGCACACCGTTCCGTAGAGCAAGTGGCTGGCATTCGCGTTGATAGCACACCGTTCTGTAGAGCAAGTGGCTGGCATTCGCGTTGAAAGCACACCGTTCTGTAGAGCAAGTGGCTGGCATTCGCGTTGAAAGCACACCGTTCCGTAGAGCAAGTGGCTGGCATTCGCGTTGATAGCACACCGTTCCGTAGAGCAAGTGGCTGGCATTCGCGTTGATAGCACACCGTTCTGTACAGCAAGTGGCTGGCGTTCGCGTTGAAAGCACACCGTTCCGTAGAGCAAGTGGCTGGCATTCGCGTTGATAGCACACCGTTCCGTAGGGAACAATTGCAAGATAAATGTCAGGTACTAAAAATGCAAAAAATTAAAAATAATCAACTCAGATTATTACATACATAACAAAAACTAAAAATAACAACAGCGCAAAATACCTATGGGTTACAATAGACACTAACTTGGAGTGGAAAGAACAACATAGAACACTATGCAGAAAAGCAAATGGCCGTTTGACCTTCCTCAGAAGAAACCTTTACAAATGTCGTCAAAATGTAAAGAGAAATGCTTCAAGGTTTTAGAAAAACCAGTCTTAGATTGTGTTTGCGGTGTCTAGGACCGGCACCATCATACCTACATACAAGAAATTGAGAAAGTACAAAAGAATGCAGCCCGCTGTGTATCTAATAATTTATACATACACTAAAGGAAATATCAAAACGAACATGAACCAATAATTATGATGAATATCTTTAGAAGCGCATAGAGCCAGAAATAAAATTAATATTTTCTTTCAGTTTATAAATGGCCAACGGTTTATTCCATTAGATCGGCTTAAACTTAACTCAAGAACAACCAGATCGGCCTGTCAAACATACATAGTTTCAGCTTGAAACATTGATTGTCACTCATTTTACCCTAGTACAGTAAGGCTCATGCAAAAGCTGTAAAACATCAAGTCGAGGGACATTACAATAGTTTCAACGCCAAAATAGGGGATGACAACAAAGGATTTGAAGACGTCAGGGAAAGCACAAATATCGACAAACGGAGAACGTTTTGTGGACATGTGTGCCAGCTACCTTATGATAGGAGGCAGTCTTTTCAAAACACAAAACAAATTACCTTTCCGCTTGGACATTAAGGCTGTGCAATGGACTGCGAATAGAAATAAAACTCGGCAACAGCACTAAAGACTTTAAAAACAATATTAAACACATCACTTATAACATAAATTGGATTTATAGTTTGGGGTTCAATCAAAGTATGCGATCTGACAGCAATACCTCCTTTATGAGTGTATGTTTACATCATCCATGCATTTTCTTCATGCAAGTATTTCGAATTTTTGGATTGGTTTCTATGTAATATATGAATCAATATTGTAATTAACGATCACTGCAATCTCACAAACAATTTTAAAGTTAGTGATTCAAATGCTGCCTATTATCTTGTCAGGGAAACACAAACGGGCCAGTTAGCAAATACAATTGAATTTAAAGCTGTATCTAACGGAATTCAAAAGCGGTATGCGATGGAATTTAAAGCTGTATATAATGGAATTTAAAAGCTGTATACAATGCAATCTAAAAGATATAAACAATGGAATCTAAAAGCTATATACAATGGAATCTAAAAGCTGTATATAATGGAATCTAAACGTATACAATGGAATCTAAACGCTGCATACAATGGAATCTAAAAACTTTACACAATGGAATCTAAACGCTGTATACAATGGAATCTAAATGCTGTATACAATGGAATCTAAAAGCTGTATACAATGGAATCTAAAAGCTATGCAAAAGGGAATCTAAAAGCTGCATCAAATGAAATCTAAAAGCTGTATACAATGGAATCTAAAAACTATACACAATGGAATCTAAACGCTGTATACAATGGAATCTAAAAACAATGGAATCACAATGGAATCTAAAAACTATACACAATGGAATCTAAACGTGTATACAATGGAATCTAAAAGTTGTATGCAATGCTCTAAAAGCTATACACAATGAAATCTAAACAATGGAATCTAAAAGTATACAATGGAATCTAAAAGCTATACACAATGGAATCTGTATACAATGGAATCTAAAAAGCTGGAATCTAAAAGCTATACACAATGGAATAAAAAAATGGAAATGGAATCTAAAAGCTATACACAATGGAATCTATATACACAATGGAATCTAAAAGCTATACACAATGGAATCTAAAAGCTAATGGAATCTAAAAGCTATACAAATGGAATCTAAAAACTATACACAATGCTAAAAGCTAAACAATGGAATCTAAAAGCTATACACAATGGAATCTAAAAGCTCTGTACAATGGAATCTACAATGGAATCTAAAAGCTATATACAATGAAATCTAAAGCTAAAAGCTAAACAATGGAATCTAAAAGCTATACACAATGAAATCTAAAAGCTATACACAATGAAATCTAAAAGCTATACACAATCAATGGAATCTAAAAGCTATACACAATGAAATCTAAAAGCTATACACAATGAAATCTAAAAAGCTATACAAATGAAATCTAAAAGCTATAAACAATGGAATCTAAAAGCTATACACAATGAAATCTAAAAGCTATACACAATGGAATCTAAAAGCTATACACAATGAAATCTATAAAGTTATACACAATGGAATCTAAATGCTGGAATCTAAAAGTTTTACAATGGAATCTAAAAGCTGTATACAATGGAATCTAAAAGCTATACACAATGGAATCAATGGAATCTAAAAGCTGTGGAATCTAAAAGTTTTATACAATGGAATCAATGGAATCTAATATAAAGCTCTGTACAATGGAATCTAAATGTTTTATACAATGGCATCTAAAAGCTATACTAATGGAATCTAAAAGCTATACACAATGGAATCTAAAAGCTATAAAAGCTATACACAATGAAATCTAAAAGCTATACACAATGGAATCTAATGAAATCTAAAAGCTATACCACAATGGAATGGAATCTAAAAGCTATACACAATGGAATCTAAAAGCTATACACAATGGAATCTAAAATACAATGCTATCCACAATGGAATGGAATCTAAAAGCTTTGTACAATGGACTCTGTATGGAATCTAAATGTTTTATACAATGCTGGAATCTAAAAAGCTATACACAATGGAATCTAAAAGCTCTGTACAATGGAATCTAAAAGTTTTATACAATGGAATCTAAAAGCTGTATATGTAATCTAAACGAATCTAAAAGCTATACACAATGGAATCTAAAAGCTTTGTACAATGGAATATAAAAGCACAATGGAATCTAAATGTTTTATACAATGGCATCTAAAAGCTATACACAATGGAATCTAAAAGCTACAAAAAGCTGAAATCTAAAAGCTATACACAATGAAATCTAAAAGCTATACACAATGAAATCTAAAAGCTATACACAATGAAATCTAAAAGCTATACACAATGGAATCTAAACAATGAAATCTAAATCTAGCTATACACAATGAAATCTAAAAGCTGCATACAATGGAATCTAAAAGCTATACACAATGGCATCTATATACACAATGGAATCTAAAAGCTATACAAATGGAATCTAAAAGCTATACACAATGAAATCTAAAAGCTGCATACAATGGAATCTAAAAGCTATACACAATGGAATCTAAAAGCTATACACAATGAAATCTAAAAGCTGCATACAATGGAATCTAAAAGCTGCATACAATGGAATAAAAGCAACACTTGAATTTAAAAGAATCAATGGAAAAAAGGGTTATGCAATGGAATCTAAAAGCTGTATACACTGAAATCTAAAAAGCTATATACAATAGAATCTAACATTTGTATACAGTGGAATCTAAAAGCTATATACAATGGAATCTTAAAACTGTATGAAATGAAACAAAAAACAAAATCAAAATCGAAAAGGAGCATTGGTTCGTTCGTAGGTAAACCCACAAAAATATTAAGAACAGCGAAAAGGAAAGGTAAATAAATAAATAAATATATAAATAAATGGATAAATAAATAAACAAACAAATAAACAAATAAATATATAAACAAATAGATAACCACATAAATAAATGATTGAATAAATACACAAATGAACAAATGAATAATGCAATAAACAAGCAAGTAATTGAATTGGGGGCGGGGGGGGGGGGGGGGTTGTCCTGGATTGAAAATTTTCCTGTTTGTTCCTATCAATTTAACTTATGTATAGGTGTAATGGATATAGTGTACTGAGTTGACATATGTCGTTTTTTTCCTGATGCTTCTGTTTGACATGGAAACGGCGGCCATCTTGGATTTTGTCCCAAATTTTACCAAGTTCAATATCGATAGTCTTTTTCCCTTTTCAACAAATTTCTTTCAAACTTGGCACACACCTTATTTAATACAATATATAAATGTGATAAGATCGGATTTTTGTTTCATTAGTAAGTTGATTTTATAAATTTTTCAAAATAGCATATGAGAACAAACAAAAATATATAAAAATATTGTCAAAAAAATCCTTTTTTTCCAAAACAATAATACAAATTTTTAAAAAGCATCCGACGATTTCTTTGTTTTCCCCAACTCATCATCCATACCAAATTTCATGAAGATACGTTGAGAAATAATAAAAAATAATAGATAGGAAATAATGAACAAAAAGGACATTTTGGGAAAATCATATTTTTCTCTTATTTTCTGTTATTTGAATACATTTTCTCCCATAAACCTAAGAAAAGAGTACGATGATACTTTGAAACCTTGAGAGATCTCAACTACTTCTTATTGATACTGCTTCAAGTACACCAGCACCTTTTTACTCATTTTGAGATGGTGCCTTTTGATAATAGATGCGCAGAATATGTTCCGTATTTTCCGAACGATCTAAGGCAATATTCATTGTAAATCCTCTAGTAAGTTTGTTTTGGATGGCTTTTGTTGTCACGAGGAAAATCAGTACCAACTTGTTGTATTTTAGATAAAAGTTCTGGCTTTTATTGTATAATAGCTGTGTTGAAATGTAGGCCTGTATTGTTTCTAAAAACATTCTATAAATTCAAAAATTCGATACTGAGCTTTTTTTATGATATCATTGTGGTGGGAATGAACTGCTCTATCCACTAGTATGATAGACTAGATTTATGACATTTTCGGCAAAAAGTGGCATTTCCAGAATCTGCCCCCCCTCCCCCTTAGATTAGTTGATTAATTAATAATAAATGCAGCAGTTGTATATAAATTGCTTATCTACGGAACGCACACGTCCTCTAGGCCTGGTTTCTTATTATGACGTCATTTTTTTTATTTTCTCTCTAAACAGACAACAATATTGGTCTGATCCAGCTTGCCCGCCCCGCCAGACTTTCCAGATATGTCATGCCAGCACTACCAATGGAGGAAGACCCCAGGGCCTATGGAGATATTGACGAATCGTGTCAAATCATGGGATGGGGAAATTTTGCTGGTAAGAAAGGGAAGTAATTCCGACTAAACTAGACATGAGAGTTGACGGACGTAGAAATGGGCTTGAGAGCCTGTGGAGACATTGAGCAATCGTGTCAAGTCATAGGATGGGGAAATTTTGTTAGTAATAAGGGGAAGTAATTCCGACTAAACTGGACGTGAGAATTGACGGACGTAGTAGTAAAGGGCGGTAAGCGAGTATATCATGTTGACAGACAAGGAAGTAGCTTCACCAACCATATCTTCCCTGTGTAAAAGGCAGCAATCCAGTTATGTTAGACAGTGTTGACACACATATACACACACACATATATACACACTCACACACACATAGAAATTAATATCATAAAATCCCCAATTGGCTGGTAAAGGGAAGTAAGCCAGTAATGTTCAAGCACGCATGAACATGGGTTTCACAAAGTCCTCATTGGCTGGTAAAGGGAAGTAAGCCAGTAATGTTCAAGCAGACACAAAAATCGATTTCACAAAGTCACCATTTGGCTGATAAAGGGAAGGAAACCAGTAATATTTAAGCAAACATTAGAATGGATTTCACAAAGTCACCATTGGCTGGTAAAGGGAAATAAGCCAGCTCTATAGCATGAAACGGAACAGGTGACAATAATCACCTTCTGGTCAGGACGCTAGTCTGACGCAGGTTATCATTCCCAAGCTAGAGCTTGTACCCATTTGCACCTAGTTAGGGTGAGGGAAATGCATGTTACGTGTCTTTCCCAAGAAACTCAACGTCAGATCTGGGATTTAAACTCGGGACCTCATGATCCCCAGTCCGGCAGTCTAACTGATCTGCCACACATGTCACAAACATGAATTGAATCTTCATTGAATTGCATTTGACAGTCATAAAAAGGAGCTTGACTGTCATAGAAATGACATTGACTTTCATAGATATAAGATTGTCATTCATAGAAATGAATCTGACATTCATATAAATGTCTTTGACATTCACAGAAATGAATTTGACAATCATAGAAATCAGTTTAACTTTGATAGAAGTAAGTTTGATAGTCATAGAAATGAGTTTGACAGTCATAGAAATAAGTTTGACTTTCATAGAAAAGACTTTGTCCGTTATAGAAATTAATTTGACTCTCATAGAAATGAGTTTGACCTTCATAGAAATGATTTTGAATCTCGAAAGTAATACAAATGAATTTGACAGTCATAGAACTCACTTTGAATCCCATAAGTAATACGAATTACTTTGACAGTCATTAAACTCACTTTGAATCTCATAAGTAACACGAATTAGTTTGACAGTCATGAAACTCACTTTGAATCTCATAAATTAGTAATACGAATTAGTTTTGACAGTCATTAAACTCACTTTGAATCTCATAATAATACGAATGAGTTTGACAGTCATAAACTCACTTTGAATCTCATAAGTAATACGAATTAGTTTGACAGTCACAGAACTCACTTTGAATCTCATAAGTAATACCAATTATTTTGACAGTAGAGAACTCACTTTGAATCTCATAAATAATACGAATGAGTTTGACAGTCATAGAACTCACTTTGAATCTCATAAGTAATACCAATTAGTTTGACAGTCATAGAACTCACTTTGAATCCCATAAGTAATATGAATGAGTTTGACAGTCATAGAACTCACTTTGAATCTCATAAGTAATATGAATGAGTTTGACAGTCATAGAACTCACTTTGAATCTAGATAAGTAATATGAATGAGTTTGACAGTCATAGAACTTTTACTTTGAATCTCATAAGTAATATGAATGAGTTTGACAGTCATAGAACTAAGTTTGAATCATAAGTAATACCAAATGAGTTTGACAGTCATATAATAGAACTACTTTGAATCCCATAAGTAATAAATGAGTTTTACAGTCATAGAACTCACTTTGAATCCCATAGTAATAGAAATGAGTTTGACAGTCATAGAACTCACTTTGAATCCCAGAATAGAAATAATACAGTCAATGAGTTTGACAGTCATAGAACTCACTTTTTAATCCCAGAATAAAATAACACAGTCATAGAATGAGTTTGACAGTCATAGAACTCAGTTTGAATCTCATAAAATAATACCAATGAGTTTGACAGTCATAGAATAGAAATCAGTTTGACAGTCATAGAATAGTAAGTTTTACCAATGAAATAAGTTTGACAGTCATAGAACTCACTTGAATCCCATAAGTAATACCAATAGTTTGACAGTCATAGAAATCAGAATCCCATAAGTAATACCAATGAGTTTGACAGTTATAGAACTCAGTTGAATCTCATAAGTAACACCAATGAGTTTGACAGTCATAGAACTCACCTTGAATCTCATAAGTAACACCAATGAGTTTGACAGTCATAGAAATCAGTTTGAATCTCATAGTAACACCAATTTTACAGTCATAGAACTCAGTTGAAGTCATCATAAGTTGTTGACAGTCATAGAAATCAGTTTTGAAGTCTCATAATGTAACACCAATGAGTTTGACAGTCATAGAAATAAGTTTAACAGTCATAGTAATGAATAAGTTTGACAGTCATAGAAAGAAATAAGTTTTACAGTCATAGAATAGAAGTAAGTTTTACAGTCATAGAATAGAAATAAGTTTTACAGTCATAGAATAGAAAGTCATAAGTTTTACAGTCATAGAATAGAAAGTAAGTTTTACAGTCATAGAATAGAAATAAGTTTTACAGTCATAGAATAGAAATAAGTTTTACAGTCATAGAATAGAAATAAGTTTTACAGTCATAGAATAGAAGTAAGTTTTTTTACAGTCATAGAATAGAAGTAAGTTTTACAGTCATAGAATAGAAAATAAGTTTTACAGTCATAGAATAGAAATAAGTTTTACAGTCATAGAATAGAAATAAGTTTTACAGTCATAGAATAGAAGAGTTTTACAGTCATAGAAATGAGTTTTACAGTCATAGTTTTTGACAGTCATAGAAATGAGTTGTAGAATACAAATAAGTTTTACAGTCATAGAAATGAGTTGAACAGTCATAGTTTTTACAGTCATAGAAATGTTTTACAGTCATAGAAATGAGTTTTACAGTCATAGAAATGAGTTTTACAGTCATAGAAATGAGTTTTACAGTCATAGAAATGAGTTGTACAGTCATAGAAATGAGTTTTACAGTCATACAAATGAGTTTTACAGTCATAATAAAGTTTGACATACAAAATGAGTTTTACAGTCATAGAAATGAGTTTTACAGTTATAGAAATGAGTTTTACAGTCATAGAAATGAGTTTGACAGTCATAGAAATGAGTTGACAGTTATAGAAATAAGTTTTACAGTCATAGAAATGAGTTTTACAGTCATAGAAATGAGTTTGACATTTATAGAAATGAGTTTGACATTCATAGAAATGAGTTTGACATTTATAGAAATGAGTTTGACATTTATATAAATGAGTTTGACAGTTATAGAAATGAGTTTGACATTTATAGAAATGAGTTTGACATTCATAGAAATGAGTTTGACATTTATAGAAATGAGTTTGACATTCATAGAAATGAGTTTGACAGTCATAGAAATGAGTTTGACATTTATAAGAATGAGTTTGACAGTCATAGAAATGAGTTTGACTTTCATAGAAATGAGTTTTACATTAATAGAAATGAGTTTGACATTTATAGAAATGAGTTTGACAGCCATAGAAATGATTTGATAGTCATAGAAATGAGTTTGAGAATTATACAAATGAGTTTTCCTTTCATAAAAATGAGTTTGAGAGCCATAGAAATGAGTTTGACAGTCATAGAAATGAGTTTTACTCTTATAGAAATGAGTTTGACAGTCATAGAAATGAGTTTTACAGTCATACAAATGAGTTGACACAGTTATAGAAAATGAGTTTTACAGTCATAGAAATGAGTTTTACAGTCATAGAAATGAGTTTTACAGTGCTAGAAATGAGTTTGACATTTATAGAAATGAGTTTGACATTTTTAGAAATGAGTTTGACATTTATAGAAATGAGTTTGACATTTATAGAAATGAGTTTGACATTTATAGAAATGAGTTTGACATTTATAGAAATGAGTTTGACAGTCATAGAAATGAGTTTGACATTTATAGGAATGAGTTTGACAGTCATAGAAATGAGTTTGACATTTATAGAAATGAGTTTGACATTTATAGAAATGAGTTTGACATTTATAGAAATGAGTTTGACAGTCATAAAATGATTGTGATAGTCAAAAAACGAGTTTGAAAATTATACAAATGAGTTTTCCTTTCATAAAAATGAGTTTGAGAGCCATTGAAATGAGTTTGACAGTCATAGAAATGAGTTTGACAATCATAGAAAGGTTTGACTTTCATAGAAATGAGTTTGACATTCATAGAAATGAGTTTGACTTTCATAGAAATGAGTTTGACTTTCATAGAAATGACTTTGACTTTCATAGAAATGAGTTTGACTTTTATAGAAATGAGTTTGACTTTCATAGAAATGAGTTTGAGTTTTACACTCAGAGACATGAGTTTTACAGTCATAGAAATGAGTTTTACAGTCATAGAAATGAGTTTGACTTTCATAAAAATGAGATTTACAGTCATAGAAATGATTTTACAGTCATAGAAATCAGTTTGACTTTCATAGAAATGAGTTTGACTTTCATAAAAATGAGTTTGACTTTCATAGAAATGAGTTTTACATTCATAGAAATGAGTTTGACTTTCATAGAAATGAGTTTGACATTCATAGAAATGAGTTTGAGAGTCATAGAAATCAGTTTGACAGTCATAGAAATCAGTTTGACTTTCGTAGAATAGAGTTTGACTTTCATAGCAAATGAGTTTGACTTTCATAGAAATGAGGTTTACAGTCGTAGAAATGAGTTTGGCTTTTATAGAAATGAGTTAACCTTTCATAGAAATATGTTTGACTTTCATAAAAATGAGTTTCACATTCATAGAAATGAGTTTGACTTTCATAGAAATGAGTTTGAGAGTCATAAAAGTTTGACTTTCATAGAAATGAGTTTTGACAGCCATAGAAATGAGTTTGAGAGTCATAGAAATGAGCTTGACTTTCATAGAAATGAGTTTGAGAGTCGTAGAAAAATGAGTTTGACTTTCATAGAAATGAGTTTGACAGTCATAGAAATGAGTTTGACAGTCATAGAAATGAGTTTGACATTCATAGAAATGACTTTGACATTCTTAGAAATGAGTTTGACTTTCATAGAAATGAGTTTGACTTTCATAGAAATGAGTTTGACTTTCATAGAAATGAGTTTGAGAGTCGTAGAAATGAGTTTGACATTCATAGAAATGACTTTGACAGTCTTAGAAATGAGTTTGACTTTCATAGAAATGACTTTAGAAATGAGTTTGAGGTCATAGAAATGACTTTGACATTCATAGAAATGACTTTGACATTCATAGAAATGAGTTTGACATTCATAGAAATGACTTTGACATTCATAGAAATGAGTTTGACATTCATAGAAATGAGTTTGACATTCATAGAAATGACTTTGACATTCTTAGAAATGAGTTTGACTTTCATAGAAATGAGTTTGACTTTCATAGAAATGAGTTTGACATTCATAGAAATGAGTTTGACATTCTTAGAAATGAGTTTGACATTCATAGAAATGAGTTTGACATTCATAGAAATGAGTTTGACATTCTTAGAAATGAGTTTGACATTCTTAGAAATGAGTTTGACATTCATAGAAATGAGTTTGACATTCATAGAAATGACTTTGACATTCTTTCAGAAATGAGTTTGACATTCATAGAAATGACTTTGACATTCTTAGAAATGAGTTTGACATTCATAGCAATGACTTTGACATTCATAGCAATGACTTTGACATTCATAGAAATGACTTTGACATTCATAGCAATGACTTTGACATTCATAGAAATGAGTTTGACATTCATAGAAACGAGTTTGACATTCATAGAAATGACTTTGACAATCATAGAAATGACTTGGACATTCATAGAAATGACTTTGACATTCATTGCAATGACTTTGACATTCTTAGAAATGAGTTTGACATTCATTGCAATGACTTTGACATTCTTAGAAATGAGTTTGACATTCATAGCAATGACTTTGACATTCTTAGAAATGAGTTTGACATTCATAGAAATACATTCATAGAAACGAGTTTGATTGTAATAGACATGAGTTTGGTTTTAATGTAAATGGATTTTATAAAATCACTATTGTCTTTTAAAGGGCGATAAGCCAGTTGAGCAGACGAACATAATATGGGCAAAGCGCATGAGCGCTACATATCCATCACTGTTTGCAACGGCCTCTTACACAGTCACGTTGACACACGTAAAGTGTAATAGAAAAAAAATTGATGGCTAAACAGGTAGATTTTGAAATAGATAGATAGGTAGATATGTAGATGGCTACAAAGGTTTAACATACGCATTAGTAAGATGGTGTGAGCAATTTCTGTATGTCTGTCTCTGTCTCTGTCTCTGTCTCTGTCTCTGTCTCTGTCTCTCTGTTCTTTCTCTCTCTCTCTCTCTCTCTCTCTCTCTCTCTCTCTCTCTTCTTCTCTTCTCTCTCTCTTCTCTCTCTCTCTCTTCTCTTCTTCTCTCTTTCTCTCTCTCTCTCTCTCTCTCTCTCTCTCTTCTCTCTCTCTCTCTCTCTCTCTCTCTCTCTCTCTCTCTCTCTCTCTCTCTCTCTCTCTCTCTCTCTCTCTCTCTGTGTCTTAATCTCTCTCTATATCTCCAGACAACGGCAAGCCAATCAACAGCCGCCGCATGCTCTACTCCAGGATCACAGTGTTTGGGAACATGGTGACCTATGTGCTGTCTACCCTCACGACCGGCTTACGTCAACCCGTTGGTACCGTGTTCGGCGAGACGTACTACAACACTTTCCCGGACACGTCGAAACACACCCCCAATAGTTGCCTGGTAAGTCAGTCAATCAGTCAGTCAGCTGTCTGCTGTTGTCTGCTCCTGTCACTTAGGACAGTGATTTGATTTGATTTGATTTGATTTGATTTGATTTGATTTGATTTACATACATCCACAACTAAGGTGAGGTCGGAGCTTTGGTAAGATTTTTAATTTCACCGGACTGCCCTGTATACAACAATGACTCTTAGACGCGCATATAGTGTTGTGATCTGAGCCAATCGCTCAACATAAACTGATGACGTTAAACACACTAAGCCAATCGTCCAACATAAACTGATGACGGTAAACACACTAAGCCAATCGTCCAACATAAACTGATGACATTAAACACACTAAGCCAATCGTTCAACATAAAGTGATGACGTTAAACACACTGAGCCAATCGTTCAACATAAACTGATGACGTTAAACACACTGAGCAAATCGTCCAACATAAACTGGTGACGTTAAACACACTAAGCCAATCGTCCAACATAAACTGATGACGTTAAACACAAGCTTCCGCCTTGGCGATTGAATTACACTGCAATGCGCAGGACCCAATGTTTATTCAGCTGTCTTGTCAGGTGTGTAGGTTGTGGGTGCCACACTGTGCGTTTAAGGTGATGGTGTGTACTTTGAATCGAAATCATCACAGTAAAATGCGGACGGAGTTATAAAGTGATAAAATGACCCTGTAGATGTAGTCAAAAAGAGAAAGGATGAAAAAGGGGGTAGTGGAAGAAAGAGTCCGAACAAATATGATTTTATTCCTTATAATTTCATTTTTTAGCTATGGGAATGTACTTTTTAAGTTTAAAATGAAAATTGACACTGAAGAAAGCATTTTAAAAATTATTTTATTTCCTGGCCCTCCTGTCGACCCAGAAATGAATGGGTAGCTTGGTCTTTTCAGACTCCGCGAAAGTAAAGGCAGACTACCACATTGTGTCCTATGCCCTAAAATAATCATGACTCTACTCCTGATTAAGCCCTTAAGGCCCAAAGATCCGGAGCTTATCCCGGTCTCTATAGCGTGAAGCGGAACAGGTGACAACAAGTCTGACGCAGCTTTTTATTCCCAAGCTAGTGCTATTGACCCATTTGCACCTGGGTGAGTGGGGAAAATGTGTGTCAAGTGTTTATCCCAAGGAACACAACGTCGGACCTAACTGTGCTAGAATTCGAACTCGGGACCTCAGGACCCCCAGGCAATGCGGCAGCCAAACAGCTGATTACCCTACGCTCAACTTTGAGTATAGGAATACTTACTTTTTGTTCTTTTCTTTTTCTTTTTGTCTTGTTCTCATCGGTTTCCATCTGGTTTCAGTTTGACATCGGTGGTATGGTGAGCTGTGTCCGGAACAACAAGTACGTGTTGCGTGGTATCATTGCAGACTCCAACTGCAACTTCAAGACTAAGGTGCCAGTTGTGATCACGGATGTCGATTTGTACACAAGCTGGATAAAGGAGTGCGTCAACGACTGGAACAACTGCCTGTCCCTTTAAACTTGCCTGCAGGTGTCTCTGTTTGCCTCCATTGAAATTAAAACAAGTCAACAACTAAAAGAGAGAGAAAAAAAAGATGAAAATACTTTGTTGTTTTGGCCAACATTTTCACGTAACACAACTTCCTCCCCCACCCCACCCCCTCCTCACTACCCCACCCCACCCCACTCCCACTCCCCTAGGATCACGTGCCTGTGTATTTCATGATTCTGACAATCTGGGATACCAATGTTCGTGTCCACAATTGATTACCTAATTTTTCTATTTCGTCTTTTTTTCCCTTCTTTTTTCTTTTTTACTCGTGCATTGAACTAAGAATGTTACTTTGATATAAAACGTCAAATAAATGGAGGGAAATAAAAGAATCAATTTGTTGTTGTTGTTGTTTTGTTTTGTTTTGTTTTGGGGTGGGGTTGTTTGTCATTTATTGCTCAAGGTGAAAGACGAAAAGGAAGACCCCGGAGAAAGTGGGAAGAAGATAATAAAAAGGCACTAAAGCAAATAAATTTAATCTTAACAGAAGAAAACAGAAAATGTCAGCACAGGGTAGGGTAGACTGGAGAAGGACCATTACGACATCTAAACCCCATACACTGGAAGGTAGAATGAGAAATGATAAAGAAAGAATTGTATTAATTTCAAATTATAGTAAACTGGTGACATTATTTTCTGTCTCCTTCTTTCACTGAGGTCTAGTCGCGTCATATAGACGATATGGACAGCAAAAGCAACTTACTACCACTTAGTATTGTTATGGCTAGAAATACCAGGCCTCTGATTACCTATGACCAACATTGAGTAGTATGGGATCTCCTCTGTTTGTGTTTAGTCATTAGTTATACTATGCCATTTGGTTTTTTAACTTTGACCTTTTGAAGAGCAATGACATCGACAAGGTTAAAGGTTGAATGCATCGTATAAATAGGTTAACAATAGCTAATGTAAACGGCACAACATGATTTATAAAGCTAAAGAGTTGGTGGATCATCATCATCATCCTCATCCTCATCATCATCATTATAATCATCCTCATCATCCTCATCATCATCATCATCATCATAATCATCACTCTGGTTGTGGATATTGGCCACCAAGCAGAGCTCTCCATCTTTTCCTCTATCCTGGCCTATTGTTTTCACGTCTGTCCTCCTGCGTCCTATCCTTTTCAGGTCTATATCTCTTCTCTTCTCCATGTGGATCTTGGTCTACCTCTTCTTCATATTTTCCTTGCCAGATACAATCAGAAATTAAGACCTCTGGATGAAAATAAAACAACAGCAAAATTATAGAGCTGGAAATAAAAAAAGAACATGGAGATGAAGATGGAGATGAAGATGGGGATGGGGATTGAGATGTAGATGTAGATGAAGATGAAGATGGAGATGGCGATGAAGATGAAGATGGAGATGGAGATGGAGATGGAAATGGAGATGGAGATGAAGATGGACATGGAGATGAAGATGGAGATAGAGATGGAGATAGAGATGGAGATGGAGATGGAGATGGAGATGGAGATAGAGATGGAGATTGAGATGGAGATAGCGATGGAGATGGAGATGGAGATAGAGATGAAGATGGAGATGGAGATAGAGATGGAGATGAAGATGGAGATAGAGATGGAGATAGAGATGGAGATGGAGATGGAGATAGAGATAAAGATGGAGATGGAGATAGAGATGGAGATAGAGATAGAGCTGAGATAGAGATGGAGATAGAGATGGAGATAGAGATGAAGATAGAGATGGAGATAGAGATGAAAATGGAGATGGAGATAGAGATGGAGATAGAGATGAAGATGGAGATAGAGATGGAGATAGAGATAGAGATGGAAATAGAGATGGAGATAGAGATGGAGATAGAGATGAAGATGGAGATAGAGATGGAGATAGAGATGGAGATAGAGATAGAGATGGAGATAGAGATGGAGATAGAGATGGAGATAGAGATGGAGATGGAGATAGAGATAGAGATGGAGATGGAGATGGAGATAGAGATGGAGATGGAGATGGAGATAGAGATAAAGATGGAGATGGAGATAGAGATGGAGATAGAGATAGAGCTGGAGATAGAGATGGAGATAGAGATGGAGATAGAGATGAAGATGGAGATAGAGATGGAGATAGAGATGGAGATGGAGATGGAGATAGAGATGGAGATAGAGATGAAGATGTAGATAGAGATGGAGATGGAGATAGAGATAGAGATGGAGATGGAGATGGAGATGAAGATGGAGATAGAGATGGAGATGGAGATGAAGATGGAGATAGAGATGGAGATGAAGATGGAGATAGAGATGGAGATGAAGATGGAGATAGAGATGGAGATGAAGATGGAGATAGAGATGGAGATGAAGATGGAGATAGACATGGAGATGAAGATGGAGATAGAGATGGAGATGGAGATGAAGATGGAGATAGAAATTGAGATGGAGATAGAGATAGAGATAGAGATGGAGATGAAGATGGAGATAGAGATGGAGATAGAGATAGAGATGGAGATGGAGATGAAGATGGAGATAGAGATGGAGATAGAGATAAAGATGGAGATAGAGATGAAGATGGAGATAGAGATGGAGATAGAGATAGAGATAGAGATGGAGATGAAGATAGAGATAGAGATAGAGATAGAGATAGAGATGGAGATGAAGATGGAGATGGAGATGGAGATGGAGATGAAGATAGAGATGGAGATGGAGATGAAAATGAAGATGGAGATGGAGATGAAGATGGAGATAGAGATAGAGATGGAGATGAAGATGGAGATAGAGATGGAGATGAAGATGGAGATAGAGATGGAGATGAAGATGGAGATAGAGATGGAGATGAAGATGAAGATAGAGATGGAGATGAAGATGGAGATAGAGATGGAGATGGAGATGAAGATGGAGATAGAGATAGAGATGGAGATGGAGATGAAGATGAAGATGGAGATGGAGATGAGATGGAGATGGAGATGGAGAGATGAAGATGGAGATAGAGATGGAGATGAAGATGGAGATAGAGATAGAGATAGAGATGGAGATAGAGATAGAGATGGAGATAGAGATAGAGATAGAGATAGAGATAGAGATGGAGAAGGATAGAGATAGAGATTGAGATAGAGATAGAGATGGAGATAGAGATAGAGATAGAGATAGAGATAGAGATAGAGATAGAGAAGGAGATAGAGATAGAGATGGAGATAGAGATGGAGATGGAGATGGAGATAGAGATGGAGATGGAGATGAATATGGAGATGGAGATGGAGATGAATATGGAGATAGAGATGGAGATGAATATGGAGATGGAGATGGAGATGTAGATAGAGATAGAGATGGAGATGGAGATAGAGATAGAGATGGAGATAGAGATAGAGATGGAGATAGAGATAGAGATAGAGATGGAGCTAGAGATAGAGATAGAGATGGAGATCGAGATAGAGATAGAGATGGAGATGGAGATAGAGATAGAGATGGAGATAGAGATAGAGATGGAGATAGAGATAGAGATGGAGATAGAGATAAAGATGGAGATAGAGATGAAGATGGAGATAATATCTAAATGTGTGTGCCCACATAAGCATTGGTGGTCGAGAAAATGGACATGTGAATAAACACACTATGTCACTGTCATATCCGTGTGATTATTTAGGTGAAACAGCCCGGGTGTCGTTGATTGGGGGTGAGTGTCGGAGTGAGGAGGAGAGACTTTTCCATAAAGACACTATGTTCTAGCACAAAAGAAGAACAGAACAAAAAGTATGTCTCACAGAAGGCGTATAAACCCCTTGTGACAAGCGTTCACGCAATGTGCCTAAAGACACAAATCCCACAAAAGGCGCCTGGAGACAAACGTCTCATTAAAGGCGTCTAACAATACGCGTCTCACGACACACGCCTGAATCACGAACCTCATAGAACGCGCCTGAGTACAAGCATCTTACAAATAAAAACCGTCTGAAAATTGTCGTCTAAGAAACAAAAAGGCAGGAGACGATCTCTTCACAGCAGGCACGTGAAGACAATCATTTCTCAGAAAGTGTCAGAAGAAAACGACTCACAGAAGGCGTCAGGAAACAAATGTCTAACAGAGAGTGCTGGAAGAAAATGTCTCACAAAAGGTATCTAAAGACAAATGTCTCACAAAAGTTACCTAAAGACAAACATCTTACAGAAGGTGCCTAAAAACAAACGTCTCACAGAAAGTGCAAGAAGACAAATGTCTCACAGGAAGTGCCAGAAAACAAATGTTTCACAGAAAGGCCAAAAGACAAATGTCTCACAGAAAGTACCGGATGACAAATGTCTCACAGAAAGTACCGGATGACAAATGCCTCAGAAAAATACCAGAACACAAATGTCTCAGAAAAGAACCGGATGACAAGCACCTCAGAGAAAGTGCCGGACGACAAAATCTCACAGAAAGTTCCAGAAAACAAATATCTCACAAAAAGTGTCAGAAGACAAATATCTCACAGAAAGTTCCAGAAGACAAATGTCTCACAGAAAGTGCCAAAAGAAAAATGTCTCACAGAAAGTGCCAAAAGAAAAATGTCTCACAGAAAGTGCCAAAAGAAAAATGTCTCACAGAAAGTGCCAAAAGAAAATGTCTCACAGAAAGTGCCAAAAGAAAAATGTCTCACAGAAAGTGCCAAAAGAAAATGTCTCACAGAAAGTGCCAAAAGAAAAAATGTCTCACAGAAAGTGCCAGAAGACAACTGTCTCACAGAAAGTGCCAAAAAGAAAAATGTCTCACAGAAAGTGCCAGAAGACAGCTGTCTCACAGAACATGCCAGAAAACAACGGTTTCACAGAATGTACCGAATGACAAATGCCTCACAGAAAATGCTAGAACACAAAAATGTCTCAGAGAAAGACCCTGATGACAAGCGTCTCAGAGAAAGTGTCGATGACAGATGTCTCACAGAAAGTGTCCAAAGAGAAATGTGTTACAGAAAGTGTCAGAAGACAAATGTCTAACAGAAACGTCCAGAAGACAAATGTCTCAAAGAAAGTGTCAGAAGACAAAGATCTCACAAAAAGTGTCAGAAGACAAAGCTCTCACAGAAAGTGTCAGAAGACGAATGTTTCAGAAAAAGTACCAGAAGACAAATGTCTCACAGAAAGTGCCAAAGACCATATGTCTCACAGAAGGTGCTAGAAGACAAATATCTGTCAGACAGTGCCAGAAGACAAATGTCTCATAGAATGTGTCAGACGACAAATGTCTCACAGACATTGCCAGAAGACAAAGGTCTCACAGAAAGTGCCAGAGGACAAATGTCTCACAGAAAGTGTCAGAAGACAAATGTCTCACAGAAAGTGTCAGAAGACAAAATGTCTCACAGAAAGTGTCAGAAGACAAATGTTTGTCAGACAGTGCCAGAAGACAAATGTGTCACAGAAAGTGTCAGAAGAAAAATGTCTCACAGAAAGTGTCAGAAGACAAATGTGTCACAGAAAGTGTCAGAAGAAAAATGTCTCACAGAAAGTGCCAGAAGACAAATGTCTCACAGAAAGTGTCAGAAGACAAATGTCTCACAGAAAGTGTCAGAAGACAAATGTCTCACAGAAAGTGTCAGAAGACAAATGTCTCACAGAAAGTGTCAGAAGACAAATGTCTCACAGAAAGTGTCAGAAGACAAATGTCTCACAGAAAGTGTCAGAAGACAAATGTCTCACAGACAGTGTCAGAAGACAAATGTCTCACAGAAAGTGTCAGAAGACAAATGTCTCACAGACAGTGTCAGAAGACAAATGTCTCACAGAAAGTGTCAGAAGACAAATGTCTCACAGAAAGTGTCAGAAGACAAATGTCTCACAGAAAGTGCCGGATGACAAATGCCTCATAGAAAGTGCCAAAAGACAAATGTCTCACAGAAAGTGTCAGAAGACAAATGTCTCACAGACAGTGTCAGAAGACAAATGTCTCACAGAAAGTGTCAGAAGACAAATGTCTCACAGAAAGTGCCGGATGACAAATGTCTCATAGAAAGTGCCGGTTGACAAATGTCTCATAGAAAGTGCCAAAAGACAAATATCTCACAAAAAGTGTCAGAAGACAAATATCTCACAGAAAGTGCCGGATGACAAAGGTCTCATAGAAAATGCCAAAAGAGAAATGTCTCACAGAAAGTGTCAGAAGACAAATGTCTCATAGAAAGTGCCAGAAGACAACTGTCTCATAGAAAAGTGCCAAAAGAGAAATGTCTCACAGAAAGTGTCAGAAGACAAATGTCTCACAGAAACAGCCAGAAGAGAAATGTCTCACAGAAAGCGCCAGAAGACAAAGGTCTCACAGAAAATGCCTGAAGACAAATGTTTCACAGAAGGCGACAGAAGACAAATGTCTTACAGAAAGTGTCAGAAAACAAATGTCTCACAGAAAGTGCCAGAAGACAAATGTCTCACAGAAAGTGCCAGAGGGCAAATGTCTCACAGAAAGAGCCAGAAGAGAAATGTCTCACAGAAAGTGCCAGAAGACAAATGTCTCACAGAAAGTGCCAGAGGACAAATGTCTCACAGAAGGCGCCAGAAGACAAAGATCTCACAGAAAGTGCCGGAAGACAAATGTCTCACAGAAAGTGTCAGAAGACAAATGTCTCACAGAAAGTGTCAGAAGACAAATGTCTCACAGAAAGTGTCAGAAGACAAAGGTCTCACAGAAAGTGCCAGAAGACAAATGTCTCACAGAAAGTGTCAGAAGACAAATGTCTCACAGAAAGTGCCGGAAGACAAAGGTCTCACAGAAAGTGTCAGAAGACAAATGTCTCACAGAAAGCGCCGGAAGACAAAGGTCTCACAGAAAGTGTCAGAAGACAAATGTCTCACAGAAAGTGCCGGAAGACAAATGTCTCACAGAAAGTGTCAGAAGACAAATGTCTCACAGAAAGTGCCGGAAGACAAATGTCTCACAGAAAGTGTCAGAAGACAAATGTCTCACAGAAAGTGTCAGAAGACAAATGTCTCACAGAAAGTGCCGGAAGACAAATGTCTCACAGAAAGTGTCAGAAGACAAATGTCTCACAGAAAGTGCCAGAAAAAACGTTTCACGACTTATTTTTCGAGTAAACCAACTCTTGCTCCCCGTTCCAGGTAGGTGGCTCAAAACCCAGTACTATTGGAGACGGACGATAAGACGAAGGCCGCGTGTGCACATCACAACGCCGCTGCACCTCAGCTGTTTACAAGGCAGTCGGGGAAAATTGAAAGTCCCATCGAAACCCATCAGATTACCTTAGTCGTGGATGTGGGTAAAATCAAACCAAATCAAATCAAAGGCTACATACACCACTAAGTAGTAGCATATCAACAATCGCTATAACCGATTTTGTGGTACGAGCATCCAACTCCAGTATTAGCAAAAAGACAAGCAGCAGCAGCAGCAGCAGCAGCAGTAGCAGCAGCAGCAGCAGCAGCAGTAGCAGCGTAGCTGCAGCAGCAGCCGCAGTAGCAGCAGCAGCAGCAGTAGCAGCAGCAGCAGCAGCAGCAATAGCAGCAGCAGCAGCAGTAGTAGCAGCAGCAGCAGCAGCAGCAGCAGCAGCAGCAGCAGCAGCAGCAGCCAGCAGCAGCAGCAGCAGCAGCAGCAGCAGCAGCAGCAGCAGCAGCAGTAGTAGTAGCAGCAGGCAGCAGCAGCAGCAGCAGCAGCAGCAGCAGCAGCAGTAGTAATAGTAGTAGTAGTAGAAAGTAGCAGCAGCAGCAGCAGCAGCAGCAGCAGCAGCAGCAGCAGTAGCAGCAGCAGCAGCAGTAGCAGCAGCAGCAGCAGCAGCAGTAGTAGCAGCAGCAGAAACAGCAGCAGCAGCAGCAGCAGCAGCAGCAGCAGCAGCAGCAGCAGCAGCAGCAGCAGAAACAGCAGCAGCAGCAGTATTACCAGCAGCAGCAGCAGCAGCAGCAGCAGTAGCAGTAATAGTAGTAGCAGTAGCAGCAGCAGCAGCAGCAGCAGCAGCAGCAGCAGCAGTAGTAGCAGTAGTAGAAAATAGTAGTAGTAGTAGTAGAAGTAGTAGTAGTAGTAGTAGTAGTAGTAGTAGTAGTAGTAGTAGTAATACATGTAATAGTAGCAAGTCATTTGTATAGACCGCTTAATCCATTTGACACGCTTTAAGGCGCTTCCAAAAGAAACCACACAATATTGCATTCAAGCGACAAATGTTAATATTACGTTAGTCGTAATAGTTCAGTTTTAAGATTTGATTTGAAAGTTGTGTAGTTAGTACAGCTTCCGATTTTTGTAGATAGTGAGCTCCAGACAGAGTGTGGGTGCGACATTACAAAAAAGATCGGTCGGCGAGTTTGGTTTTTGACCGCCTCTTGTTATTGTATTGTTTAACAAGTTCAAATATATTCCTAACATTTGTTTACATTTAGTGCATTTCTTTAACTCTGGGTTTACTAGACGCTGAGTAAAACTGCTAGCTTAATGCTGCCTAATGTTCAGATTATTTTCTGTCGGTTTTGAAGAATATCAACTCATCTTCCATGTCCTTTTGTTTTCACATGAATTTCTACGTGGCTCATTATCTACTGTCT